>VOQK01026607.1:0-23440 GCA_015052645.1 Benitochromis conjunctus
TTGCACTTCCATTTATTTTATTTTATTTTAAAAAAAAAAAAAATATAAGAGAAAAAAAAAAAAAAAAAAAAAAAAAAAACTCCGGTGCGCACTAATCCGACTGCGCCTACAGGATGAAGCCTAAACGCATAAAGAGTAGTTTTAATGGTGGATGCGGCTGGCAGAGCAGCGGAGACTCACTGTGGGAATAAAACAAACCGCGCTAACGTATCGCGAGGTAGCATAAGCATCATCCATACCTTTCTCTCCATCACTGTGCGCTTTTTTCTCTTCCCGTTTTTTCTTTTCTTTTCTTTTTTTTTTAAGGGCTACTCAACAACAGCAACTGTAGGATGTGTCTCTGTGGAGCTGTCCGGTCCGGCGCGGCGTGGAGCTGCTTTTCTCCCCTCAACTTCCTCACGGGCTTTCACACAGCAGCAAGCGTCTCCCCCCTCGATCACTCCCCCATTACTGGACAGCTAGGCGACTTATTAGCGTTGGCCTGTGGGACGCCGAGCCGGGGATGGAGCCAGAGCCAGGATTGGTGAAGCCTTGTTCGGAAGGGAGCAGGAGCGCAGGCGCGGTCTCTGCTGGAGAGTCGATATAATGAAAAATTACCAGTGGCAGGGAGTGTCATCAAATTATCCTCATCTCTCGCTCGCTCTCTTTTTTTTTATTTTATTTTTTATTTTAAGGGAGGGAGGGAAGATTTTTATTTAACCCAAAAAGCACAGTGAAATGATTTCAGATTATCCTGCTCCAAACACATGCTGTACATGTAAATACAGCGCAGGAACAAAAGGGAGGGAGGCGGGAGGAGGGGGGGGATAAAACCGGTGCACTACAGCAACAAAGGAGCAGCAGCACCACCAGCTCCCTAACCGAGAGAACTGTTCCACTTTCTAATGAGGAGCCCTCGATAAAGAGGCTGTTAAGTTGTGGCTAATTGCTGTTTTAATGGACAATTTACTAATGCTTCACGCGACAGTTACAAGTCATCACTTCACACATTTTTTCTAGTGCCAGAGTGAAGATTTATGAATGAAATGAGCCAGATTTATAGTGCATGTGGTGGATATCCTGTGGCGGCTCATTGTCCAGCTCTTACCTCAGACTTTTGAATTTGATTCTTTATAATACAGGACATTCTGTCCAATTATCACCAAACTTTTTGTTGTACTAACTTCACTTGAGCTGTAAAATTATTTAAACAAAACTAGAACTGCATGCAGAAATCACAGAATTAAGAGGGGAAATGAGAGTGTCTGCAGATTGGGGATTGTCTATCTAAATATGCACTTATTTGCATAAAGTGGATAAAGCCAGCATAAATAATAGTTTTATTTTTTACCAGCAGTTTTGTCTGAGTTCTGGTTATTATGCAGCAGGGTAAAGAAAATCATCTGTGACCCGAATCCGCAGCCTCTCCCATGGCCACTGGTGTCAGTGGTTTTAACTTTGGGGTCCAGCGGTCTGCTGGTGCCAGGTTTTTGGCACTGATACCGGTCCTTTGTAGGCTAAAGATGCATGGAACCGGTTCTAGATTGAACACCGGCACTTATGTTGAAAAGGGGTATTTGCTGACATATTAGGAATATCTTTTGAATCACAAAATACAGACAACTGCCAGAACAAGTCTATTCCTGCTGTGCTTTTATTCTGGAAATCAGGTTGTGGATGGAAAAAAAGACGAAACCTTCAGGATTGAAAGGAATTAAAAATAATTAAATAGTTTGGTGTATCCAAGTGCTGCTGAAGTGGACAAGTCAAATTTTAAACAGCAGTATCATGGATCCTGACTCCACTTGTTCAAATATCTAAATGTTGAATTTTGTCAGTGAATGTGTACTAACTTGAATCAGAGTAGTAAAATTAACACATAAATGTGTCTTTTTTCTGCATCGGGGGGGGGACAGAAGCCTGGTGTCTGTCATAGGGTGAGAGGCAAGGCACACAAGGACAACACGTGGACACAGATAACCGTTCACGCTCACATTAACACCCATTGGCCAATTTAGAACCAGTTAGGTCCAGTTAATGAAAACATGGATGTTTTTGGACTGTGGGAGGAAGCTGGAGTCCACATAGCCAGCAGGTGAATTCAAACCCAGGACAGTCTTGCTCGGACCACTCCATTAAAAATGTTTTGCACTTAGTGTCTCATCATTAAATATAAACATACCATTGTACATTAATATTGTTTTCTGGGGTCATTTATTTATTTTGACATCTGCAACTCAAAATTTCAGGTCATCATCTCAAAACTTAATAAAGCTAACTCAGGGTTGGTTTGAGGCTTACAAATTTAAAATGCTGAGAAAATAACATGAAACTGGCAAAAAAACAAAGACAAAACAACTTTGAGTTAATAACCTGACATTTTGATTTACAGATGTTGGAATAAGCATAAAAAAAAAAAAAAATTAGAATTTGTGTTGCTGATAAATAACAGCAACACAAATCTTCTCCCACTTGCTTACTAACATTAAAGGAACATTTTTCTGTCTTGTGAGCTTCTTTCATATCTAAATGTCTTAAAAGTCATTGATTATGCACCAATTTGACATGTATGGAAATAAACACCTAAATGTGCATTCTCCAAATGGCATGGATACAAAAAAAGCCCTTAAAACAACAACAAAAAAGATATTGATTTTAAACAAATATAGAGAAAACGTGGATTATCATGTTGTACATCAAGTTGTGTTTGTTTATACAGCTGCCAGATCTCCACTGTGGAAGAGATTTGACCTCGGTGGGATTTCCTGCTTAAATAAAGCCTTTAAGTCGACAAACACAGAGTGTGCGAGTAGCTGTCCATCCTTAGTGTCCACTCAGTGCTGGGGTCTCCCTGACTCGGCATCCTAACCTCACAGGCCGCAGGAGTGCGTGTTGAAACGGTCCATTAGCTGGAGAGCAGGATCTACGCTCTCATCCAGGCCGACACACATCCTGCTGCATCAGTTCGACCTCAGAGTGCCTTCATGTTTTACCCGGGAAGAGTTTTCACAAAGTGCAGCGCCACATCTGGGTCATAGTTGTGTTTGAAGCAAAGCTTTCTTTACGCAGTGCTGCCCACTGACTCTTACCCACCCACCCTCCTGAAGCCTTGCCTCAACACCAGCAGAAAGAACAACAACACATCCCTGCCATACCGACTTAACCCTGAGAAAGAGAGAGCACCTAATGTGGACATCAGAGTTATTCTGGAGCAGATATATTAAATTTCATATCAACATCTGCACCCATTAAATAGGGAAGAATTCGCTTTTTATTAAACAGCATACCAGGGAGGCAAAGAAAACACGCAGGAGCTTTTCAAACAGGGAAAGTCTTCATGGACTTTAATGTCAAAATTCAAGGGCTCAATTCATCCTCCCACATATAACAAGAGTGAGAGTTCCCCAGAGACCATCGCGGCTTTGAAATATTCCCAAACACATTTTTTTTTATAAACAAGAAGCCAGAGGAATCATGATTATTGGTCTCAGATGAACGCAAATGAAACGAGTTTGGGACTTATTTGAAGAAGATTTGTTTTTTCTTTCAGTCCTGGACGTCAAAATAATCGATCACGGGCTCTTCTTTAACCATCTTCGACCAGGTGCTTCCACCGGCAGGCCTGGCAGGAGATTAATCGATGAGCAAACACAAAAGGAAGAATCACAAGCAGGCAGAGAAAGACACCAACAAACAGTAGCATGAAAGTGAGATAGCTATTCTGTCTCAGAATGTTGTTTAAGGACATTTTTGGCGTCTCTCTAACCACAGAGGAGGACTTACTTGCTGCTGTGCTGTTTGATATGAGCGATGGGAGGAGGAGCCCGTGCAGCCGTCTCTCGCTCTATCAGCGAAGTCAGGGTTGAGTTCGGGCAGGCCGACTTCCCCCTGGGCGAGAAAAACAAAACAAAACGAGATACACAGGCACATCCTCGACTCCACGATCAGCGGTTTTCTCATCTGTGATAACGGCGCTTGTATATTTAGTCGCGCTCTCACTTGTGGGCCGTGATGACCACGTTGCGTTTAGGCTCGTTGTCGTAGCTCACGCTCTCCACGCCGTAGACCTCGGCCAGCTCGTGGATGATCTTCCGATGCTCTCGGTTCATTGGTGGGAAACAGTGGCTCCTCTTCGGCTGCTTTCCCTGCAGAAAAGGATGCTTCATGAGGCTACGTTCATGCTTGCTTTTCGCATGTTTAATTGTATTTCATCTACAGGGCTGCACTCGTGGTGGTGTCGGGCACCTCTAAAAGGTCGCAGCTCAAGTCTGCAGTCACAAGATGACAGGGAAGAATCACAAATACAGATGTTTTAAAAATTTTATCAGACTTTCTTTGATTGTTGTTCTAGTTTCTTATCTCTTCTTCAGGCCTTAAATAATATCGCTTTGTTTTAAGTGTCACAAGACAGAAACGGGGCAAACTAAAAACAAAACAAAAAAGTAATCTGGTGCTTAATTCAGTTTTTGGTTTATTTTTAGTGGTACGTCTGTATGTATCAGTCATTATATCGACCCCTCACCATCATTATTACCAATAGCAGTAAAGAGCAGGTCTGTGACCACTTATAACTCACTTTTGTTGTGTTCCTGTGCGTCTTTGTTCACTGTAAAGTTTGAGTCTGGCCTGGGAGTAGTTTTGCTTCAGTCTGACATGTTCACATCTTATATTTTTGGTATTCTGATGTCCATTAACATGCGATATCCCTGTTAATTAAAGAAATATCTTCTGCTAAAACCTTGGTATTATTTCTGAGCAGCATTTGAATTTTTTAATCTCACATTTCGAAGCTTCTTTAATTCATTTAGGAAACACTGCAAAAATCAAACATTTATTGTGAGATAAAAACTTCCCCTATTCTCACGTCCCTGAACTGCTTCCGATTCAGGGAATTACAAGAAACATCTCTCAGGATGGGCCAGGACGCGTAGTCAGTAATGCATCTCAGGGTCTCGGGTGTCAGATGGCCTCACCCAGGTCACCCAGCTGGGGTTCATCAAGTCACCCGACTTGCATCCCAGCAGCAATCCACAGATCAGCCCTCTTAATCCAAAGACCCCTCCGTGGCTTTCTCTGCGACGTCACTCACAGACTGAATGAATGGCTCTCATCTTAGCCACTACTTTAACGCCCAACCACGAGGACTTTGCAGAATGAGCGCCCTACAAAGCCTCTGGATTCATCATCATAGACTGTCCTCCAGCCTCTGTTCCTGGTACCAGTGAATTTCCTCTCATTGGCTTCCTCAGTATGCTCTCCCAGGGCATTGTGAGTCCCATCATGCACAGATGTTTTGAGGCCTCAGAGGTGATGCTTGTGTCTCGTCTGAGTGATGTTTTAGCAACGACCAGCAGCTGCCATTGCAAGGCTGTGTGGAGAAGGCCTGTTGTTTGTGAGCTTCTCTCCAGCTTTGACAAAGGATATAGTCTTCTTTAAAGCATGATCGTGTTTGCTGGTATTGATGGCTGAAGCTAAACTCTCAGCCACTGCCTTCAGCACTTGGTCGTAATGCCACAGATAGTGGCTGTCTGTCAGAGCCTTTGGGCAGCTGCAGAGAAGATGGAAACTTGTCCAGAGCAAAGAGGGACAGGAAGTGTGCCCAGGTGATCCTGGGCTGGAGCGTCCCCTCCCATCTTGTCCATGCTGCTTGCTGCCAGAGCCCCACTGCTCTGCTCACGTTGTCCACCTCCACACCTGCTTGGACTTTTGTCATGGTTCTGTTGCTTTGGACCTTTCTGAGTAGACCTGGCTCTTTGGGAACTACCCCAGGCCTTGTGTACCCATCACCAGGGTGACCAACAAGTGCTTTTTGTCTCAAATGTGTTGTCACCACTCCACCGCTTTTCTCCACCCTCCATTTCCTGCCTGTTCTAACCTCAGTGCCAGCTGATGACCTGCTGAGACCTTACAACAGCAGTCAGCCTCTCTAATCATGTGATTTTATTAATTGCATGTAAAGCCCTACACAGCCAGCTAAATAATAGACCTGCTGAGACCTTATAATAGCAGTCTATAATAGCCTGGTCCAATCATGTGATCAGGGTCTTTTAAATGTTCCACACTTTTCTTTGAAATCCAGGGGTGACCGTGCTTTGGAGCAGGCTCTCTCAGGCTCAGCAGGTCGGCTGAATCGGCGATTCGTTTTAAACGATTGTGGAAAATCCCCCATTATTTTCATCTATAGTGCACACCAAACGCTGCTATGAAAGTAAAACATAAATCTGATCACTGAAATGAGTCTTCAACCATTATCAACCATAGATCCAAAACCTTTGGGATGAACTGGCCTGTGATCCAGTTCCTGTCTGCCAACATCTGCACCGCCCTCGCTGATGTTTCTGTGGCTGAATGGGAGCAAATCCCTCAGGCAGGTCCCAAAAATCATGTGAAAGGTCCGGGGAGAAGAGTGGAGGCTGTTACAGCAGCAGATTAACATGTATACATATGTGTTGAAGCGTCCATGTACTTTTGAGCTAGTAAGGCACGCGTGGCCTATTTTCTATAGACTGGGTCAGTAGGCACGTTTGACCTGACTTTTCATAGTAAAAGAGAACAACAGCTGATACAAAACTGGATCGCTTTCTTGGCCATAGGGCAGTTGGAGGGGATTTTAGCAAAATTTAAGTAGAGAAGTAGATTTAATAAGTCAGGTTTTGGGGGAAGAAAAAGCCCAGAAAAAATGAAATCAGTGAAGTCAGCACAGCATGCCCTGAGAAAATAAAATAAAACATTTCACTAAGCTGACTCCTGGGCAGAAAAAGGTTTCATTCATGACCCGTCGTTCCAAAAACCCGCTGCAGCACTTTCATGGATGGAGTGCGCTCAGTGCTCAGCTTATTTAATGAGTCACAAACACAGTAATAGTACAGATTACATACAACTGCCTCCTCACTTTTACTGATATTTACACGCACTGCTGCCATCTTGGATTGTGAAGTCGGGGTTGGTGGGGCACAACAGAGCCACTTTATTGTCATTCACCTTTAAACATAATGTTTTATTGTATTTAATTAGTTTGACTTTTATTTTTAAACCTTCACTGTATTTACATTTTTGCTTACTAAGCCCCCTACTGTATTTTCTTAAACTTTTTATCTAGCATGTCATTGAATTTTATTTAGCTTCTTCCTAATTTTTACTTTTTCTTGCATTTTATTTACATGTTTATTTTAAACCATTATGTTTTATTTTTACATTTATTGTACTTGAATAAAATAGTATGCATTATACAGTGTTTTACTCTATACATTTTTACCTCTATCAAATTTATAGTTAGACTTTTAAATGATTGAACTCCTGCATATTATCTTTTTCCTTTTCTTAAATTTATCTTCTTTCTTCTGTGTAGTTTGTACAAAGCATTTTGTTACATCATGCCATTTTATTTTAGTGAGTACTTGTGGATGTGTTCAATGTTTTGGCTACTCTAACAGCTTTTACCAAAGTTTGGGATAAATACAGAATTTCTCACATTAAGCTTAAAGCCCAGCTGTGTTACTAATTACGCTCCTTAGCAGTTAACAACAAGAATATTATGAAATTGTGGCTAAACTGAGAAAAATTTAATTAATTAACTAGAAAGAAAGTGATATATTAAAGTGATCAATCCTCCTCGTTATTAATAATCATTAAAACATTTAAAGTTCAGTTTAAAAGAAAATGTTTTATGGGGTAACAAAATTGTTGCTAGAACTCAGTTTTATATACAAAACACTATGTAATTATGTACAAATGCTGCATTGACTTGAATGCAAATATACTGACTACTATGAATGACTCAGTAAAATGCTTCGCCACTAAAAAAAACCTCAGGACTACAGTGGTCTCCCAGGTTCACCACCAGATGGAGCTTCACATCACATTAGAGCCCTTAAATAACACCTCGCCCCTAAACTGGAAAAGGAGACTCAAACAGACATCATACCTTATTAGCAAGCTCTACAAGATTCTTGATCTCCTCTTCCACCTCTGCGACAAACTTCAGATCTTTTCTGCAACACAAGCAGAGCGGAGTTGCCGTTTCAGTGCAGCGGCTCCTCTGAGTTTCAGGATTAACCCAAATATGGCGTCACATGACCGTCAGCATTGGTGTAAAACAGAAATCAGACCTGGCGTCCTCTTTGAGGCTGTCGCTGTACGCAGAGGTGGAGCGAACGTTGAAGGGGTCCGAAGACGAGTCGATCTGCAACGCCTCCGCCAAGCGCCTGTTCCTCTCCAAAGTGGCACACTCTTGATCGCATTCGAGCCTGCTGAGAAAGCATCACATTTCTTTTCACACCTCAGCTTCAGTTCAAAGTAATCCTCTGAATGGATTAAAGAAAGAAATCTGGCCCTCTCCAGGAAACTATTTACATAATTACTTTCAAACAAGAGCTGCATCTTGGCCATCACACATAAGGACTCGCCTGTTGTTCAGATAATCTTGAAATAATTAAGCTCGAACATCCTGTTCAGCAAATGTTTCACATCTTGTGTTTGACACCTCTGGTTTGAGCTTTAAATCATTAATTCGCTGCACCACTCTACCTTGTCTGTTTTAGCTCCTTCTTAGAGAGGAGCGGGCCGATATCCATGGAGTCACCGAGCTGCATGTCCGAGAGCTTGCTGGCCATGGCGATGGCTGCATACCTGCACAACAAAACCAAAAATATCAGATAAATGTTGCATTTCAATTTCTAATTTTATTCCTAGATGCTACATGAGTAGCTTTGCATGATTCACAGTCTAATATAATCTTTACTGGGCAGTGGTGGTGCCCCTCAGCTCATCCACGCTCCTCTGACTTTAAGCCAGCTTTCTTCTGATTGGCTGCTCCTCACAAACAATCTGAACTCCTTGAATCTAAGCTTTTACAGGAGCCTGAAGACTGAGGTGTCTTTTTATTTTTTTGCTTTAAAAAAACAAAAAAAAACAAAAAAAACAAAAAAAGAGTATTCACAGCTGTAACAGAATATATATATGATGCCAAACAGAGAAACAGAAAACGAGGTCAAAAATAAAAAACACACAAAAAAAAGCTGAACACACTGAGAGCAGAGCTGACCTCTGGTATGAATTGGCTGCTTCTGCACAAGCCACAGTGTCCTTTCTACGACCGCACTCACACTGTACCGCTACCTGCGAATGACACAAAGGATTAGATTCCACGACTGCCGACCCGTGCACTCCTCGCCGGAGAAGAAGAGTTTCTGTAAGCGTACAAATACGCAAATAAAAAAAAAAAAAAAGGTCATGTCAGTTCACACGAAGAATTTGTGCAGCTGTGAATGGCCTCCCTTTGGAGTCTGACGCCTGCCACTGACGTGTTATTATTTCATCCAAGTTAACCATTTGTGACAGTTACACAGCACCGGAGCACATCTCCTCAACTGCTGACAGCCTTCATGCAAAAACAACGAGTTCACAGCTGGACTATTGAGCAGATGTGACACTGAATTTATTCACTAAACATTTGCATCAGGGAAATAAGTTATTAGAGAGGGAAGGAACTTTTGATGATGGGAAAATGTGCTGAAACCCCCAAGCCCTGATGTGACGGAGAGCATCTGTACAAACTCTGTAACCTGTTTTTGAACACTGGAAGTCCAGCTGTTCTCAGTGGCAGTGCGCTGTACCTTGGCAGTGCAGGTGGTGCGTGGGCAGCTGCTGCCTTTATGACAGGGAGCAGCGCACGGGTGGCCGCAGTCTGGACGAGGCAGCGTGCAGGGCTGCTGGCAGCCGCCTTCTGGCAGGCACTCTCCCCGGTGACAGATGCGTTTGCAGCGGTGCGTCTCACAGGGCAGCGTTTTATTACACGTCAGGCCACAAGAAATGTCTTGGAGGTGACACGGGATGTTGCTCCGTTGCTGTGAGTCAGAGAAAAGGGTGTTGCTTCAATCGCAAGAATAAAAACAGGAAACAAGTTGTGCCATCAGTGGGCTCGGGGACATTACCTCGTGCTTTCCCATGCACCATTTCTGCGTGAGGTAAGTGCAGGGAGGACACTTCTCCTCACTGTGGCAGTTGTGAAACACTAAATCGGAGGCAAATGTCAGGAGCATATTCAGTCATTTGATACAGCTGCTGTGTGAACTGAGGTTATCTTAACTAAAACTAGCCTAAATGAGTCTTTGATGGCCATGTTTACTGAAACAGAGTCACTAAAACTGAAGAAAACTGAACTAAATCTGAACATTTTCAGATCTAACTGGGAAGTACGCAAACTACAAGTGTGAGAAGTTGTAGCTAAATCTCACCTGGGTGGTCACACTCGTGTCTTCTCGTGCACACATTTTTGCACTCGGGTGGCTTCGTTCCACAGGGGATGGGTGGGTACAGCACCGTGAGCCCACAGTAACACGTCAGCTCATCAAAACCTAAAAACCCAAAGGGACTCGTGACACACTCGTGGCATTGTAACGCCAAGCAAAATACCGCTAAAGCTTCAAATTAGTGAGACAGAATAAATGTGTGGTACTTCAGAGACTTGGTTCATGAACTTGATACTCACTGGACTGCCAGCAGGGTTCACAGTTTCCACGGTGGCAAGGCTCCTGGCAGCGGTGGAGGCCACAGTTGAGCTTGTAGCCGCAGATCAGGGAGCACTTGTGCTCCACGCTCTGAAAACACACAGAGAAAAACATTAACATCACCTCACATGCTTCACAAAAACTGATCAGAAGGCTGCTGCAAGATAAAATTTAAATGTAGAGTCACCTCCGCATGATGCAAAGTAATTAGGAGCTACAAAGCAAGTCAGCTTTCAAATTCAGTCGTATCCCAACCCAGTAACATATCCTCACTCCTCATTCCTTCTTACTAATGTCCACCCATTTCCTTTATTACTGTTTGTTCTGGCTGTTTCTCCTCACTGCTCATCTGTCAGCTGGATGTTGTATAAAATTAGACTGCAAGTAGTGTAGTGCTTGCCGTGATTATATGAAGGCAGTGAGTGTGCCGAGATGTTTTCAGACGTGTCCTGCTGGCTTTCCCTTTGCCAGACCCTAAATCTAATTAAGAATTGTTAAATAAAAAGCTAAATTATGCATAAATCAAATAGAGACTGTCTGCTATCAGCTGACGATTACAGTCAGTGGGAAATGAATACGCATTTAATGACTTTCTAGTGCAGAAGTGTCAAGCATTAGGCCCCGGGAGTCAGAATCGGTCTGCCTAAGACTAAAATATGGCCCGCTTTGAAGCATTTGTATTTTTTGAAATTGGACTTCTTTCTCTTATATTAAAAATATCTCAGGGATTAAATTTATAGTTAAACTTCTTTACACTGACAAAAAGGAGGTTTCACTGGTCCGGCCCACATTTGGTAAAAAAAACAAAACAAAACAAAAAAAACAAACATTACAATTACTAATAATGTTGATTGGCTAATTTATACTCAGTTATGGCAACGTAGCCATAAGAATACAGAAGAAAGGAGAAGACATACTCTTCATCCCAAAGTTGGGTCGGGGTGGTTTTGTTATAGCAGTTAATAAAATTAAGTTGAACACAGCAGACATTACATATAGGTTAGTAAGTACTCACTTTAAAGCTAAAATATGTTTTCAGCTCGATTCAATCTCTTTAGGTCTAGAGCGATAATAAACTTATCAGTAACATTCCTACTGCACCGGTCACATAATCCTGCTGGTTTACAGGAATTCTGTGTCATATGCACACCTCTGTTATTGATGTAAGGAGAGCTGAATGTGTGTGGCACTGATTTAGGATGAGATGGGGAATTCACTGACCATCTGATTTAAAATAGGCCACGTGTGTCACATACACACTGATTTTGGTGCATCATTAAGATAACAGTTATTATGTTTAACTCAAACTTAAGAATGGTTAGTTGGTTTGGGTGAGACAAAAATGTCAGGGTCAGAGCCAATCAGGGAAAGAAAAAAAAATGTGTGTGTGTGTGTGTGTGTGTGTGAACAGAGAGCATAAAGACAAAAACAGTGACCCAGATTCAATGAACACTCACCACACAACAAAGCTCGCCACACTTGTGTCGGCCGCAGGAGCGCTTCTTGTTGCAGCGCTTCTCGCAAATGAAGACGAGCTCCTCTGGAGAGACAAAAGTCAGGATTTAAACACAAGACGACAGCTCAGGGTTGGCTAAACTCATATTTGTTAAAACCTCACCTTCTTTTTGGATTTTCTCACATGGGACCTCCTGGAAAGTGAAGGAGAAATCATTCAAATTTTTAGTGTCTCCAAAATAAAAAATAAAAAAGTGGGACTGAGAAAACACACATCTGCTGGTATTTCTGCAAACCTTAGTCTTGGAGCCACATCTGCACCTGATAGTTGAGGTCAGAGAGCAGGGCCCACAGCTGCCCTCGTGGCACAGCTTCTCACACAGATGGATGATGTCTGAAATAGCACAAGTTCATTATCTCACGTCAGGCTTCAAGAACAAAACAGGCCTAACATGATGTACATCCTGTTTGCACAACCACAACAGGCCACAGAGAAGAAAGCAGTTGCTTTCTTTGAAAAAACAAAAGCCAGTTGAGGATTGAGAATAAAAAGAAAAAACACGATGTTTTACAGGCGAAAGATCAAGGAATTCATTCAGCTTTAGTGCCATGTTTGCTGCTTTCTCCTTGAACTTCCTCCGGCTTTCTTCCAAATTTTAAAAGCTTTATCTCCATTACATGACAGAAAAGACTTCAGTTTAGTTGAACTTTTTTTTTCTCCCCCCACAGTATGGATTGTTGAAAAGCTTCACCTGTCACACATTTTCAGATCCTGTTTTTGAAATCTTTATGACTTAAATCATTTCCCAATTCTAACTGATGCTAAGAGTGTTTCAACATGACACAAAGGACTTCTTCTCACCACTCGAGCCACAGGCCAGAGGTTTGTTGCATGTCTTCCCGCAGGAGGGGATGGGATCGGAGCAGCTCCGTCGCTCAGAGTAGCCCAGCTCCAGGAGTTTGTTCAGGGGCGTCTGACCGCAGGGACACGTATTCACCAGGCTTGGTGAGCGCGGGCATGGCTTGCACGGGCCGCGATGGCACACCTGCTGACACCGGTGGGCTTCACAGTTCAGCATCCTGAAAAGAGCAGTTAAATACACATGGCTGTGATGGGAGCAAAATAAAAGCTTTAGATGGGCAGAATTAGTGCTGCACAGTCTGACTCACTTCCCACATATTTTTCCACAGGAGAAATGTCCCGACCCATCAAATCCTGCTTTATCTGTGCCACACGGGACTTCCCGTGCGGTCACGCCACAAAAGCAAACTGCCCATAAAAACAGCAAAAAGTTAATTACTTTTAAAATCTTCCATAAGCTAAATTCAGTTGTTCATCTACACCAAAGTGAGACTCACCCTGCTGAACTTGCAGCTGGCATGGCTGACAGGTCCCGCTGTGACACATCTGTGTGCAGGTATGTTCAGCACAGTTGAGTACAGCACCACACACTTTGTCACACTGGAGCACCGTGGCCTGACCGCAGCGCACTGGTTGACTTGAGGGACATAATTGAATTAAAATGAAGAAATATTTCAAGTAAAATCCAAAAGGATAAAAAGCCAGAGATGCACACGTGATCAGAGGTCGAGTACCTCGTCTTCCCACAGATGCAAGATTTCGTTGCAAAGGCAGGACACTGAGGACAAGGTCCAGGGTGGCATAAGCTGAGGAGACACAAAGAACATATTAACCTATTGGTTTTAAGTATTATAAATGTGAACAGCAGGTGTGCGACTTACTCTAACTAAACCTGGTAAGACAGGGTTCTTACCAGGCTTGTAATACATTCCTAAGTCTAAGTAATGAATCATATATAAAATATGGCTCAGTCCCCATTAATTTACATCTACCCTTCAAAATAAATGTCCACAAGCATTAACAACATGGCTGCAAAGTGAGACTCTATAAAATCTGTCTGCAATTGGTTCCAATTTTATTTTACATTCACTACCTAGGACCCCAACTCCAAATGCAGATAAAATACATTTATTGGCAATGAATCAACAAGCTCAGTCAGAAACTACAGTCTGTGGAAGCCTTCACGAGTGTGTGGGGTGAGTAAGAATATTTTTAGACATATGACCACAAAGGGAGTGTTTGGGGTGAACTTCAAATAAAATATCTCCCATACGTGCAATCTGTCTCTTAAAATATAACAGCTTATGTTCCCACAGTGTACCATCAAGTAGACCTAAAAATTGCATCAAATAAAAACAGTTTCACAGCTTAACTCACAAACAAATACATTCTAAAAAGTTCTCAATCATTCGCAAAAGTGTTGATGAACTTCTGAAGCCCTACAGTCTCGCAATAATGTAATGTGAAGCTAGAAGCAGCTTTCTTGTGTTTTTAAGGCTCACATATTGCAGGGGTGGTTGCAGTCCACTCCACTCCTCTTCTTCCCACACATGTCACCGCAGCTGTGGGGAATCTCAGTACGCTGCCACTCAGGGTTTGTCACTTTACCTGCCAATGAAATAAAAGGAACAACTCTTCCCATCACTCTCTGTGGCGAACTTAACGTAACAAAGCTTTGGGAAGGAGTCTGTGGGATATGATAACAATTTCATTAAATCGTCTAAACTGAGAGCAAGTGCATCACCATTTCTGAGCAGTGATGTATATCTATGCTTGAATTAAACAAATACTCACCACAGAAGCAGGTGTAGGAGGTCGGGTGTTTCATTGAAACATTCTGGCAGGCTGGACAACGCCAACCTTCAGCTGAATCTGTTACAAAAAAGCTAAACGTTAACATACATGCATCCATTTTTCTTTCTGCATAACGCTGAATGAAGGTTCACCCTCTGGGATGGATGTGCTTTCCCAGTACATGTGCCCAGTATCTGTGGCACTAAAGCAAAAATCACATAGCCTGAAATGTAGCTTAAAACATTTTTTCTATATTTTTTTCCTATGATGAAGGACAGAAGTCGATGTGTTGTATTGTACAGAGCGGATTCATAACGGGCAGAAATCCACTTGGCCTCTCCGTTTGCAATGTAACACAATGCACTGCAGAAGAAGCAGGAATTTCATTGCATGAGTTACCATCACAGTGACCATCCCTGAATGCTGAGTACCAGCCACTGTTTGCTGCTTATTATGCCGAGTACACAGACTACACAAAAAATGCTCACACACAGAGTAAACACTATGCTCACACGTCGCACCGTCTGCCTGCGAGGCCGGCGATCGAGCCCATTTCTTGATGCAGTTGAGGTGGAAGACGTGGAAGCAGCTCTGGCAGCTCCACACCGGCGCCATGACCCGGATCACATCGCAGCACACCATGCACTCGTATTTCTCCTCCGACAGCTGTTCAATCAGACACCCTGCAGAGGAAGAGATCAGAGGTTCAGAAGACAGCAACAAATACCCCGTTTTGACCCACGAAGCTTTACCCAAAACTTTCTGTTCGTATGTCCTTTAGATCACTGAAAGACTCATCAATAATTCAGGTTGCTTCCAACCAAACATCCTAAGATTTTTACACTGAGTAAGCACTCTAAAGACATGGGCTTGGGCTTATTTGCGCTCGATTTGCATTTTTAATTATTTTCTTGCATTTTCCAGACAAAATAATAAATAAAACGTAACATTAAACATTGGTTGTAGGCCCAACATTAAAACTAACTGAACTAGAGCTACTAAAAAGGGACAAAAAAAAAAACACAAAAAACAAAAACACAAACTCTAAAAACAACCAAAAAGGACAGTTTTCTGCAAACGTTAATATGAGATACTTAACAGCAAAATAAGGGGAAATTTGAATCAACTTTGGTTAGTTTGTTAGGAAACCAGGTTTCCTAAAAAGAAAATAAATCAATAAATTCTGATTCAACATTTTGTGTATGACAAAACTGTAGCGATATAAAAAATGTAAAATGTTGAGAGAAACGTAAAATAAGTTGGGGAATTTGATCGCCAGAGAACATCTTACAGAAGTAAGAGTCAAACCTGTCTGCGTCTCTTTGCTCTTTGGCATCTTGTTCCAGCTCCTCTGACCAGGTTTGTAGTTTTGATAATTTGCTCTTCTCCCACCTCTGGCCTGAATGGGAGCATTTCTTCCTGAGCCTCTTCCAACTTTGCCTACAGGATCCTGAGATGCTCGGCCCTGATCAGAGTCATCTTGGCCACTGGCACCCTTCTCTGAGCCTGGCTCCTCTTGAGATGGCTGTTTGGGTGGTTTTATTGGTCCTTGCCGTCGCTTTGGGTCAATGTGTTTCCTCTGATTATTGTCATGTTGGGACTCCGAGTCTTCTCTCTTCTTCTGATCCTCCACTGTGGTGTTGTTCTCCTTCAAACTGTCATTCTGTTCTCCCTTTCTTTGCTCCTGACTAAACTTCCTTGGTTTTTTAGCCTGAGCGTCCTGGTCTTCATTAGTTTGTTCCGTATCCCTGTTTGCACTTTCTCGCCGCCAGCTGGGTCCATCAGCACCACCCATGGGATGTGCAAAAGTATGGAATCCACTCATGTACCTGTTGCTGCCACCATATTGGTCACCTCCAGGTCTTTGCCGCCACGGCACAGAACCTCCTCTGTTCCCTTCTCTCCTTCCTCTTCCTCTACCTTGCCTTCTGCCTTCATCTTCTCCTTGGTAAGGAGGGCGATGATGATCTGCATAATTTGAATTATGAGGGGGATTAGTGCCCTGATTAAAGTGTCCATACTGATGACAGGTCTCATTACTGTTGTTACTCAGGTGTCTGTCATTGTTGTGTCTGGGTCGACCCCTTCTGGGTTTGTGCTGATGTGACGTTTGATGTTGCGTCCCATCTGGATTGAAGTCAGGTGGGTCTGCAACAAGAAAACATGGGAGCCAAGTTATGAGCAACATCAAATATATTTAGAGCAAAAACACTAAAAACTTTAAACTGGGCAGGACAAAATAATTTACTGTCATTATGCAAGGATTTCGGGGATCGCTGTGATCTATTTACTTATGACATGACATTTTAAATTACATAGGACAAATAAAGAGTGCAATAACATGCTGCCATGATCAAATAATCGTATAGACAGACATGTTTTTTCCCTGCATATAAATAAAAAATGTTTGCATCTGCTAGTGGAAAATCATCAGGAATACTTTTTGGTTTTTTGCAATACCTTTTGTTTACGAAACCTTAAAGCACATTTCCGTTTATCAAAAAACCAAAAACAAGCTGGTAAATGCATAGAGTCCTGTTGAGTAGGCTAACACAGACTCTATGCCTCAACTATATGGGGATGATCTGTTCTTATGTGCAATTTAAAACCTTGACGTCAGTATATGTACAAGTAATGAAAATATGGAGTCTGAAATGAGCATAACAGGTGTCGTTTTTCATGGAAAGCAATGCACACCATCATTGGAGTGCTGTTGCCTTTCAAAGTTCCCTGGCTGTCACGTGTCGTTACCGCAGCTACGAATTGCACTATCACGCAGGTGCTAGGCTAACATTATCAACCCCGAGAAAGTAAGCAGAAAACTGCGTCAGCTAAAAGTTTATGTTTAGGCTGCTTAAGGTTGTCCAGCTAACACAACTAGCAAGAGAGTGTGTAACTGTTAACCAAGCTGCTAAAGTCAGTACTTAAGAGTCGGTTTAGGCTGCTTCGGGTTCCTATGACTCAGTGTTAGTAAAACAGCACATTAGTTACCTGAGAAGCCCTCAGCCATTCAGTCTGAGCACTGCTTGTTGCTTGTTCCGCAGCACGTATAACGACAAAGATCAGGTTTAAGAGAAATGACACGCTTGTCCACGCCCTCTATTGCCGTATCCACCCTGTTCCCTGTCTTCTGGTTCTTAAAAATGATCCAAAACCCCTTAAAAGCGACGGCAATCGTTCCTTGCCTGCCTCGCACCTTATTAATATAAGTTAGCTAGTTAGCTAAAGGTTAGCGAAAACGTCATAACCGGAACTTCCGGTCAGCGTTTATAAAATAAAACCAAAATAAAACGTATTGACTTGATATTAATACTGCATGGAACACACAGCAAGAAATAAATGGATGGATTACGCCAAAGTAAAAAAAAAAAAATAAGACAGTCGTGGTAAAAATAGATAAGAAATAAAGTGCAACATCTTTCAGTTCTAAGGCTTTACATATTATGACATAATAGAAATAGCACTTTTTGGTACAACCTCAGATGAACAGCAAGACATGACATACCATACACATTACATCGTGTCATAGTTTAACAAAAAGCCAAAATGAAGAAACAGTGGGGCAAAAGCTAAGTACACCCACCTTTTTGTAGCAGCAACTGAAGTTCATGGTCGACTCAATAACTGTAAGGTACCGAGATCCTATGGCCACAGAACAAGCCTGATCATCACCCCGCCACCACCGTGTTTGGCTTTCTACAAACGTGGTGCTGTACATTACATATTACATCTCCCCTTTGGTCTTGTCTATCTAAATGACATCATTCCATAAGTCTTGTGGTTTGTTCAGATAAAACTTTACAAAGCTAACCTGTGTTGCCATGTTCTTGTTAGAGAGATGAGAAAGTCCATTCTGTTCTGTGCTATGACATAGACTTTTTTTTAAAATAAAGAATCTCACTGTACATACTTACACTGTATGTGTAAGTTTCATCTTACTAGTTTTCAATTATGTAGTAAATAGTGACATATTTATTTATTCATTTTATAAATGTTTGAGTCATTTTATGGATTATTTCCATTTTGCACATTGAAACTGTCTTAGGAAATATTATCCGTATTTTTTCCTTTTGATCTTTGACTATAAAAATGGTCCATCTGAATTTGCTTTAATTTTAAATAAATAAATAAATATAGGTCCTCTAACCTTAAGGATTCATAGGAATAAAAGCACATCCATCCAATACAAACAAAAAACTAACTCAAAACCATGCCCACAAGGTGGCGCTTCATGTTTGGGTTTGTACACCAGGCACTAAGGACGGCTTTCCCGACTGAAACTTTGGGGAAAAAACAAGATCAGTGTAATCTGTACTTCTGCTTATTCTTTAATATGCCCTGTGTTGCATACAGAGGTACTTTCATGAAGTAGATTTATGCAGTTTTGAAAAGGAAGTGAAAGTCAATAATTGTAAATAAAAACTGGACCCCCCACTGCCTCAAGAATTATGCAGATAAAAATAATAGCAAGATGTCTACTAGGCTCTGTTAAATTAATCCTACCTTTATATTCAAACTGATGACCTTCAAACTGACACATATATCCCTGAAAAATAATTGTAACACTCGTAATGTTTCCCAAGTGACAGTTAACAAGCTAAACTACAAGAAAAACCAAGAACAAGGACCACATAGCAATAATAGCATTAGGGAAACTAATGCAATGACATATTTGCTGGTACTAAATCGTAAGTGAACTTAAAAAGCTGCTACTGAGCAAATCCTAAAATGAAACTGGAAAATACTGTGTTGGAAACCCAAAAGACATCAAGTCAACTGGCGATTTCTATGCCTTTGATGGCAGCAAAGCCAACCTTTAGTGCTTAGATAGGTTTCTAGTGTTCAAAATATTATCCTAGAATAAAAACATCCCACAAAATAAAAATAAGTCGTGGTTTTCTGGACATATTTCTTTTCCCTTTCAGGCCTACAGCTACACCGACGGATCATTCTGCAGTTACAGTCCAGATCACGCATGCGTACAGCAGCCCCCCGTCCTGGTCAACCAGGCGAGGTGGGCGGGAGAGATATTTGTAAAACGTTCCGTTCATGAACACAAAAAACGGAAATTGTGGAATGTAATTTCAAAATGAAACTATAAAAATCATGTGACACGAACATTTTATCCCCTTATAAATGCTTACTAGCGGCTATGATACGTTTTATATTAGTACACTTTGATTCACGATAGAAAAAACAAGCTATCTTCAGCTCTTCTGACAACAATCTGAACAAAAATGGGTGATAAATGTTATCTTTGAGCATATCTTTATCTTAAACACCCATTTAGACATTTTTAGCGTACCGCCTTTTATATGTAGTCTTTTCCATTCATCAAAATGCATTTACGTAATGTAAAAGCGTTAGCTAGTGTTTTATATTGAAATCGTTGCCCGGAAGTCGTACTGTGTCTCAGCGCTAGCTTAGCCTGGCTTTTGAGCAGCTCCGAGCGCAGGAGAGAGTGGCAGTGAATGTGTCTGCGGCAGTGTTTAGCTTTAAAAAACCCTTAAACTACGGCAGAAGAAAACGGGACCAAAGTACCAGACGACCTCGGCAGACCGTGGACTATGATAAAATTTAAACCGAGCCTGGTAACGTCGCGCGGTTTTGACGACAAGCGGCTTTTTGCACATCTGTAGAACATAATGAGGGCATCCGCTATTCTTTACGCCGCTTTTCCCTCCGTGGTTTAGTTAGACGCAGAGTGACACTATTTATAAATGTGTCGCTTTTAGACATCTTCTCGCGGAAAATACACACCGAGGGGGGGGGACCCAGCCTGCAGATATTTGGTAAATTCCCTCCTGCCGTGGTCCCTTGGGGAAGAGTGAAGTCATTTGAGAAGTCACAGGAGAAGAAGACACGTCTTAATCATCTCGATAGTTTAACGCAGTTTTGCAGGGGGAAAAAAAAATCGGCTTAGCCTTTCCATCGGCTGTACAGTCCCCCCATCGTGCTTTCTATCTATTTTTAAATCTTACATGGTTTTGTCTTTCTGAGCATTCATCGCCAACCCTCCTGTGGGCATTTACCCCCTCGCAGTTAAAGGATGCCGGATCAAATATCGGTGTCCGAGTTTCTCTCGGAGACAACAGAGGATTACAATTCCCCGACAACATCCAGCTTCACCACCCGAATGCAGAGCTGCAGGAATACAGTGAATGTGCTGGAGGAGGTAAGGCCACATTGTGAGCCTGCTGAGAATGGATGGATAATTACAGCCATACAGACTGTATTATTATTATTGTTACTATTTGATAAAGAATGACACTAATGAGGGGAAATGCACCATCTCTGAGCGGGGATGCATTTTTTTTATATAGCCAAGGCTGCGTGCAATCCACCTTAAATTCAGCTGGTAATGTTTGAAAGCTTTGAAAATCCCCTCAGACCTCCAGATGCATTAATATGCGCAGAGGAAAGGGAAAATAATTGCACCTGTTGCCCTTAAAGTGCACTTATTTCAGCCTAAGACCTGATGCAAAATATTGTGTTATCTCACCTGATATGAAGAGTAAGAATAGACGGGGTGGATGGCTTTGCTGGAATAGAAAGATGTGCATTCAGGCCTGCAGCTCACTGTGTTCACTATTACGTAACTCAAGGCTTTAGAGCATGCTGCCAGGCTGTAGCAGAGAAAACCCTTTGCCTAGTATTCAGATCTAGATTCTGTGTTATTCCTCATTCCTTGCTGTCACACAGACCCAACACAATGATTTGTATCTGAAAAAGAAAAAAAAGAAGAAGAAGCTGAAAACCTTTGCAGGGGAAACACACCCAAAGTCACACTCTGTGATGCTGTGTCACCTCTGATCATGCAGGAAGAGGTGTAATCAGGTCAGGCAGGTGAGCTGTGAAGTGTTTGCCTCCCTTCTTCCTGCCATGATTAAATGGAGCATCAAACCAGGGGAGCGCACACCTTCACCGCCATCCATTAATGCCAAAATGTGACCTCATTTCCCGCTTTGAAGCACATTTAGCTGCAGACGTGAATGACTCCAGGCTTGCAGGAGCGTTCAGTGTTATACCAGCTTTCCATTTAGGATGAAAATGAGCCGGATGGTGAGTGTGGAGGAGAAAGCACAGGCCAAGTCCCCATGCTCCAATATACAAAATCACATATAAAAGCACACAATCTGTGCTATCTGTCATGTCTTCTTCTACAGCTTTATCATATCGTAACAATAGGAAATCTACCAAAACAGAGCCGGGCTTGTGTTTATTCTCAACCTGGAGCCGTCTCTCAGTCTGCTGACTGTAACAAGGAAAAAGCTCGCATCATGAATCACCTCTCTGGCTTTGTGCCTCTGAACCGAGAGACTGCAGCAGCACAAACGAAAAACATCTGTTAGAGAGGGCCGCCATGTGCGCTGGGCTTCAGTAGCCGCTCAGGAATTTTATTTTTTTTTTGCAGAGAGATCACATGACAGAGGAAGAACCGTTACACTGGCACCAAAGAGCGAGCGACATGCTCTTCGGTGTTTTAAACAATGGCGAGATGCGGCTGAAACATTCCTGGCAGAGAAAACGAGCCTGGCGGGTCACTCAGATTGGGATACACCCATCAGGCTGTGGCAGACACAGGGAGTAGACAGCCAGCTTAAAGCCCTGAATACTTCTAGATTCATGTCTGTTTTATTGAATTAGCAACCCTGTTTGATCCCTGCAGAGTCTTGCAGGGACTCACTTGCATCATGCACAGAAAACCGCCTTCAGCTTCATTGCGCCTGAAGAGGAGTTTGTTTAAAATGCTCTGGAGCTTTTGTCCTCAAATTCAAAGCGTTCACCCCTCTTTTTCTCCAAGTCATTTCCTTGGTATGTTGACACGGTGAATTATGCAAAGGTACGGCGTGAATATTTAATACTGTAACCTGAGGGGGTGAGTTGACCCCGCAGGATAGTTGTCACTCTCTGTGTGCTTCCATTGAGTCATCTGGAGGTGCAAAGAAGAAAGGGGGGGAGTTGCCGCAGCATCATGTCGTCTTAATTCAACACCACATGTCAATAATTGATCAGCACGTAGTGACACACAAGTATTCGTGACTCATCGACCTCCACCCCAGAAATTTTCTCTCCCTGTGGCCGCGGCGGATCACTCGGAGATGTTTACTGTTTACATTTGGATCAGTGCAGAAATGTGGAAAACAATGGGAAGTGAGATGTTGAGATAAAGTTTTAAAAATAACCTTCCTGGCTTGCTGTCTCAGCTGCTTGAGATACAGAGGATGGGTGGACATTGTGTGCATTCAGTGTGTGGGTGGCAGACCGGAAACCAGCTGATGTGTCTGGCTTTTATTTTGTGGTCATTGTTGGTGCAAAGCAGTTATTGCTGTGTTGTTTTTGTTGTTTGAGCAGCGTTTCCCAGGAAGCATTTGGCAGTCAAACTACGTGTGGGGATGAGATTTTTTTGGGGGGGCTGTTTAAGTTTGATCACTCATTTCAATTTCTTATCAGCTGCAACTGCCTTTTAACTTGAACTATTGTCAGGGGCAAATCATTTGGCTGAGAAAACATCAGGAAATTGTGAAAAATGGCCACTGTGATGTTTTCCAGTATCCTGTTTTGTCTGACCAACAGTGCAAAACCCCCAAAATATTGAGTTTCCAATTAAAAATATAAAAAAATACCTTTTTTTTTTTCTTTTTTTGAAGTATGTGCTCAAATGTTTAATTGCTTATTGATAAAAGCTGTAGATTTACATAGAGACAGGTTGGCAACCACTGGTTTGTATGGAAAAATGTTTCCCAACTGGTTGCTGAGTGGTTGCTAGGTGAATCTGAAATCCAAAGATTTGTATAGTTGTATCTGTATTATCTTATTAAACTTTGGCATGTAAATTAGT
>VOQK01026608.1:0-16124 GCA_015052645.1 Benitochromis conjunctus
CTGCCTCCGGTGGAAAGAGGAAGAACAAGGAGATAAAATTATTAGCAGAAGGAAGACAATTTGAAGAAGTAAAAGTTAAAAATCAAAAATAATTGAGCACGTTTGATTTTTCAGCTCTTCATCCTAATATTTTTTGCATCGCCTTCTTCTCTTACTTCTGAAAATGTCTCACTACAAAGAAAAATGGCAAATTGTGTCTCTTAAGTAATCCTACCAGTGACTGGACAAAGCCGGACTGAAAAACAGCAGAGGCACTGGTCATGGCAGCACAGGAACAAGCTTTAAGCATAAGATTGATAAAGGCTGGGTTTACCACACCAGGTAGGGCCTTTATTCAGGCCCCTGAGACAATCATCACATAACAGTAGGGTGCAAGATGCTAGTAGGCAGGGCATACATGGAACTCCACAACCAAGTGGCTACCATAGTGTACAGGAACATCTGCGCCGAGTATGGCCTGGAAGTCCCGAGGTCAAATGGGACCTAGCGTATTTGAAACTGGTGATGGGACATAGTAGTAGTGGACAAGCAAAGGAAGACAGCATCTATACCAAGTGATAGCAACATCAGGAAGAAGGAAGAGCAGAGTGTGTTAGGTGGGGTTAGATTAATGCAAGATTGCTTTTTTAGATTTAATGCATTTATTCTGTTATTGTAATATAGAAATTTTATTATCTGAGATAACAAGAGCAGGATTGTTATTATTATTAATATATTTAAGGCTCCAGCGTGTCAGAATAAAAGCAGCAGGATAAAAGGTTCGAGGCAGGAGTAACACAGTAAAAGATTAAACATTAACCCAGACAACTAAAGCATCCACAGAACAGTTTGTTCTCTGCTGGAGGTGTACACCAGTCACTTGGTGAGTCTATCAGTAATATTTCATAAAGTACCTCAGTTCACCTGTATCGCCATAGCAACCTCAGCCTGTTTTTAATTGGAGCCTGAGGCCAGTCTGCATCCCTTTCATCTTCCATACACACACACAGATGCACTTATTATTTCTGTCTCAATCGCTCACACCCACACACACCAACACACGCTCGGAGGCGTTGGCTCCCTGTGGGACGGAATGACGATGAGTGGGCGTCGGCGCTCTTGATGTTAGAGGTTCGAATGTGGAGTTAAAATGGCTCAATTCTTGCTTTACTGAAAAGGTTTCCTCCACTCAGGCTTCAAAAACATCTGTATTACAATGCTGATTATGCAAAAATATCTGCTGAATATCCATCTATTCAATTTTCCTATCTGCTTAAGGGCCCACCATGGTACTGTGTTAGTAGATCATTAGTGCTACTCAGAGCTTTGCAGAGACAGATCTACGTGTTGAAGCTGTTGTAGCTCTTGCATTTGACCTACACAAAATGCCACTGCTGTAAGGTGAAGAGCGGTTGGCGTTCATCAGGACTGACTTGAAATACATTTCAGCAGACTGCATTAATTAATTTCCCACATTTCTTTTCTGCACAAAAAATTGCCATGCATGTGACTTTTGCCGTAGGGGTCATAAAAAAGTGAGGAGGACCTGCTTGAGGTGGGAGGGGTTGCTATTCAAACTCAGCTCCAGTAAACCCCACCTATACTGCGTGATCACCTGCAGCACCATTAAAAACACAAGATATAACGATACACACACACAATGATAAAACGTATGAGTCAGCATGCATACACAATGCCTGGACCCTACAACGGATACATTTATGTCAAAAGTAATAATCTCTATGCTTTTCCTGTTATGGCATGAAGACTTGTGCTGTCTTAGCCTCACTGAGGAGAACGTTTGGTGAAGGGGCAGCGTCTCACATTTTATACTTTCTACAGGCTCTAAACAGCAAAAGCTCCTTTTCTTTTCCACACTAGAGCACAAACAACAGCCATCTCGGCATGATTCCTTTGATGCACTTTCATACCTGCGAGCCAAGCACGACCCAAAAATAGACAGCTCACAGACTACATCTCTAAAAGCCTTGTTTAGAGGAGAAGGGTTGGACCCTGCATGGTTTTTGTATTAGAGCCCAGCTCTTGTTAGGTGTAATTCTTAATTACAAATATGAACACTAAAGCACACTTTAACTTTTGTCTCATTTGTCTTGGTGTGTTTTTCTAAATAAGGTTTTTGCACATTTTTGCTTCAAGTAGTTCCTAGTATTCCTACATGAATCACCAACTGATGTGGATCCCCACTTTTTTCCTGAAAAACAAAGAAATTAAAAAAACAAACATCTTCTTTATCTTCAGCAAGGGCTGCTGTCATGAAATCCCTATAGTGGATATATGAAAAATGCTGTTTTGCCCACATCCTGCTACATCACCATGCTGATGTTACAATAAGCCAAAAAACCCACTTCTGTATCACTACGTCTGGGTTTAGTCACCGCCTTCATCAGGTCAGACTGCGCATACACATCCTTCAACGCTTCCTACACAATATTCTGGTCATAGAAAACAGGAGAAAAAAAATGCTTTTTTCATATTCATGTTGATTTTGTTATTGCAGTGACTGCAACTATGACCATGGCTAATAAGGAGCTTCAGCTCTGACCCATCAAAGTCTGGATATGCACGATCTGCAGCAATGTTTAGGTGGTTGGAAAGTGTCAAAGTAACATGTCCAGCAGTTTTCCAGCAGAGCACTGCACTGCAAAAAGAGGATCACTGTTGTTCTCTCCACACGACATGCCTTTGCTTTTATCATGAAGGATCACAAAGGTAAAATCTTCATGTTATTTAATGCCTACGTAGTATTTAAGATTCTTGTGCATGGCCCCTGCTCATTTTAAAGGAATTATAAAAAATTGTGGTTTAGTGGGTTTAGTTAATTTTTTTGTTTTTTTTCTGGACAGTGTTTCTTTGCAGTGTGAGGACTGTAAAAAATTACTTATCGAGAAATGAATTCACAGTTGTGTGAAGCTTGGGTTTCTCACTATACAACTGGTTAATGTTGACAAACACCAATTATGAACCGAAAGAAATGATTTTATCTTCCTTGTAGCTATAGATTATGCACGCGCACAGACACACAACACAGACATCTGACCGTCTGTCCTGAAGGCTTGAGGGACTCTTGTGAACCACAAAGCTTATTAACCCTGGAACACGCACACACAAACTCACAGACAAAACACACAATCAAACCCATGCATCAACGGGCATATGAATGCACTGTCTCGCCACACACACCGACCTTTAACAAGACAAAGGGATGGTCTATCTTTTAACAGGAGAACTGAACAGGGCGTTGTACTCTATCTTTGCTCTGTTTCAAACCAGTGGTGCACACACAGTATCATGGGAAATGAGAGGAGGAGGAGGGGCTCTCAATTTCCCCTGAAAATACAGAGGAAAGGAAAAGGAATGTCCTAATGTGGGCTGAGGTGTTTGCATTTACACTTAAATAAATCAATAAGAGAAATCATCCAGCTAAAATAAGTGAAGGACATGAATGAGAGAATAAGTGTGTCATCATCGAGGTGCAGTTTGATCATCAGACCAGGTGAATTGCAGAATAGATTCTTGTTGTTCAAATGGGATTTTCTTAGTATGATCACAATTCTGGCTCTGTGTGATAACTGTGAACGTTTGCCCACCATTCCGCAAAAGAGTACAGTTCAATTTTCCTACCTTTCCTAAAGAACACAAGACAATGGATTGCTGCACTTACATTATGTACTCATCTAACTGTTTACACATTGTTTGATTACAATTATTATTTGCATGTTTAGATTCTTAAATGTTTATGTGCTCAATGTTTAAAGCAGCTATAATGCTGTGTTGAATCTACCTTAGTGGATTCCCACTTTAAACTCAGAATATGACCTTCTAGCTTCTGACTGGTGAAATCAGTCACAGACTGATCATGGAAGTTGAGCAGTGTAGTTGATGGACTGTGAAGAAGAGTAAAGTTATCTGCATCATCATCAGTTTTTGCTCATTATACAGGATGTCCTGGCTAAAACGGGATGGTTGGCAACCCTAATCCACATGCACAGTCCTGATTAGTCCTAAGTTTCAGTTAACTACACTAACTCAGCTGAGTGACTGCAGTTTGCAGCAGTGAGGCCTAGGAGACTGTGCTCAGCTACACCTGTTCGTGTCATCACACACTCAACTAAATCGAAACAGTTCAGTTAAGAAAAAAATCACAATGCCACACTAATTCACTGAGCTACTGAGAGTGATAGATTTCTTTCCCAAGATTCAGTCTGCACGCAGTCTTGATTTTATACACCCTCTGGCCATAGCAGTGATTGGAACACCTGAATTCAATGATTTGGATGGGTGAGTGAGTACTTTTGGCAATATAGTGTGACTCATGAAATTAGGAAACCCTGTGTCTAAAATTACTAGAATCTTTTCCAAGATCAATAAAAACACAAAATTACAATAGAGAAATGTCAAACTTCTGGAAAATATTCTCATCATGCATTCAATACTTGGTTGAGGCTCCACCTGTGTGGTGTGGCATGGAGGCAATCAGTTTGTGTCACTGCTAAAGTGTTATTGATGCCTGACTTACTTTAATGGCTTTTGGCTTGCCTTTATTATTGGGTTGGGTGTTGACTAAATAATCAAGCACAACATAACATGGTCAGCAAACCATTTGGTAGTAGGTTTGCCATTAAGTTCTGCTGGAAAAGGAAAAGGAAGCCTTCATTGACTTTGGACTTAATAAAACACCAGCAGATCACATGATGTGATCTCCAAATCATCAGGTCACTCTGTAAGTGCCCTGGTTTGTGTGCCTCTCCACTCTTCCTCAAACTCATGGACCTTTAGATCCAAATGTATGCAGAATTGTCTTTTATCTGAAAAGACTTTGGACCACAGTGCTGCAGGCCAGTCCTGTTTCTCTTCAGCCCATGCATGCTATTGATGTTGTGTCTTAAACAAGAGACAATGAGTGGCTCGATATTAAGAATACAGCAGTTCCAGAAGCTTTCCTGTGGTGACTCTTGATGCACTGACACCAGCCTTAATCCACTCCTCGTGAAGCACTTCTAGGTCCTTGAATCAACTTTTCTTGACAGTCCTCTCAACAGGTGATCCCTGTTGCTTGTGCACCTTTTCCTGCTACATTTTTCCTTCCAGTCATCTTTCCATTAGCATGCTCAGATACAGCACAGTGTAAACAGACAGCCTTTTCCACACTGACCCTTTATGCCTTGTCACATATAAGCAGATTGGCCACCATTTACTACTGTGCATGATGTGGATGGGTGAGTGAATACTTTTGGTAAAATAGTGTATGTATGGTTGAAATAAACTGAAATTGACCTTAAACATTTTTCTGTGCTCACTCTGCCAAAATGAATGAAAATTAAATGAAGTTCTTACATTACATGTCCTAAATTATATATGATTGACTCCATCGACACAAAAATAACTCAAGGTAAATTTAAAATTAGAATAAAGACTGGATAAAAACACATGAATTTCCCTCTAACTCTGCAAACCCAATGAGTGGATTAGGAAGGAGGGGTGAAAAAAATGAGAAGGGAAGAAGTTTATTTTTTTACCTCATTCTTGAGAAGATGAAGACAGATTACTGGAGAAGTGTGGGGTTGATGTCTTAAAAACAGGACACACATACACACACGTTCACAGTGACACAGTACAATTGGAACCAGCTGCTGTTGTTTATCCGACCACAAGCAATGCAGCTGTGTTGCCATGGGAACAAGGCTACGCTCTGGGGCTGTGGGTAGAGCAGTGATCGCAAGGTCAAGGAGAAGTGTGTCCATGGAGAGGAACAAAAAGTATGTGGGGGAGACTTACTTTGAAAAGAGAAATGTGAAGAATCGTTGATCTTACTCCTGAAGAACCAAATAAAGAAAAGGACCCTCCGAAAACTAGAAAGTCACTCCTGACTGCCAAATTAGGCAATAACCCTTGTCCTGGTAAAGGCAACCATTCAGGAAAAATATCAAGACTTCACACTGTTTGACAAAGATTGACTTTTTATTGCAGCATTCAGTTTTTTACATGACCACCTTTCCAGAAAAGAATGATTTTTTAAAAAGCAGTCTCATGGAAGACATCGGGTAGAGTCTGTGCAAATATTAGGTTCACATGATTAATCACATTCTTTAAAGACCATTTGTGTCATTTGTAACAGAGCGCACATACAACGTCAAGGTATAGCCAATGTAAGCAGTCTTAGCACCAGCAGCCTTCCTACCATGCAGATTAATGTCCAAACACTCGTGCAAATCGTTGTTCCCCTTTTCTCCAGTTGGGTCTGACATAGTCTCCATACAAATCCTTCAGCAGAAAATCCTGCAGAACCACCTTGCTTAGTCATAGTCATACTTTGCTTGTTTAAAATTTCCAGTCATCATACCTCATATGGATTCATACCTCTTTAAAAATTGGTTCAAGGCTTCATGTGATTTTAATTGTGCGCAGACCTCCTGGTTTTATAAACATCATACATTAGGACCAGTGTCTGCTCCAGAACAATATGGTGACCACACTGAAGCTTAATACTGCACCATGAACTAATGGAACTCCCAAATGCGGTCTAGTTACAGCTAATCGGAAATCCATAGACTTTTACAAAATCAAAGGAAGATTCAAAGTCCGACCCTTCCCCATTTCCATTATTATTTAGCAGGTGGTGGCTTGTGTCATTTTCTACATTATAGTCTGCTGGATAACAAAATTGATCAATCACATTTTCTTGTTTTGTTGTGTGTTGCTTACCTGGGAAACACCTGCCACCAGGATGCACTATGGGAAGAAGGCAAGCTGGTGGAGGCAGTGTGATGCTTTGGGAAATGTTCTGCTGGGAAACCTGGGGTTCCCACCATCCATATGAATGTCACTTTAACACATATCACCTACCTAAGCATTGTTGCAGAGCATGTACATCGTTTGATGGATATGGTACTCCCTGATTGCTGTGGCCTCTTTCAGCAGGATAAGCACCAGGCCACAAAACAAAAATGGTTCAGGAACTGTTCCAGGAGCACATCAACAAGGTGTCAATTAGGCCTCCAAGTTTCCCACATCTCAGTCCATTTGAGCATCTGTGGGATGTGCTAGGCAATCAAGTCAGATTCATGGAGACTTCACCGCTTACAAGATTTAAAGGATCTGTTGCTAACATCTTGGTGCTAGATACTACAGCACACCTTCAGGGGTCTAGTGTCCATGCCTGGATAGATCAGGAGCTGTTTTGGCAGCAAAAGGAGGACCAACACAATATTTGACAGGTGGTCATAATATTGTTTTCTTTTTTTACTCTTTCTAACTTGAACATTTTTTTAATAAAATTTATTTGATTAAATTTAAGTAGAAAGTAGAAATGAAAACGATTAAATGGTGCAGACTTGACTTTACCAAACAAAGCTGACTACTATGTTTGACTGAAATTAAATACTTGGGTGTTTTTTCCTTTTGAAGTTTGTTGGTATAAGGTCTATAGCTTCAGCACACAAGTTCTCATCACCGTCTTCCAAACATTTTTCATTTTTCTCTTCTGTTGTTTACAAATCAAAGGTTTCACCTGCGCCCCTGAAAAGAGTTGCAGAAGAAGAAGATGGGAGGGAACCAGTGTTTGTTTCTGTGTTTGTAAAAGTCAGCTCTCCCACTCATTTTCTTCTTCTCCTGCTTCTTCTTCTTCTTCTTTCGCTTATTCTGTAATTTGGGAATGCAGGATGTGGTTTTCATAACAATGAGGAGCTATATTTCATTTCAGTGCTGACTGAGGCACAAACACTAGCAGGCACACACACACAGACAAATATGTCTGTAATAATCATCTTTCAGTGCAAAAAACTTGCTGGTTTTCATACAAAAACACACACTCGCACACATACTTGTAGGGGTGGTTGCCACAATGAGCAGCACACAAATTCATGCACAGAAATCCGAAATAGGGCATTAACATTCCCTGACTTTCACTCACACACAGACATGCTCATTATGCAGTCACACACACAGACACACACACTTATTCGTAAGTGTTATGTGTATTTCACATTATGCATATATGCAACACTGAACACTGGCACAAAAGCATCTCGATGTAACACATACACACACAGACACACACACACAAAGGAGAAAGTAGAAACGGTGCTGGAGGAGTAACACAAGTAATTCAACTGCAGCGGATCTTGCAGTTATTTAGATTTGAAAAACTGAAGAAAAATATTTGATCTGTTTTCGTTACACAAACAAAATTACAACTAAATAAAACGTCAGATTTTAGAAGGCTTACGTTTATGGCAAGACATATGGACAGTTTAATACAAAGCCTTGTTCGCTTTAACCATGCTAACCGGACTGTTAACAGACAGCATATTGTACAAAAGAAGATGAAAAAATCAATTATGTGTTCATGTTAATATCCATCTACACATCACTATGCTCTCAAAGGAATGAGAGCCTTTCAGAAAGCAATCAGCCTTCAGTATCCTTTATCGGATGTGTGGTAGATGTGGACGCTTTTTGGTTTTCCTCTTGGTGTCCGCTGTTGTCCAAGTTCTTTCTGCCATGTTGAAGCAGGCTTTGGTGTTGTGCAAGTAAACAGTCCATGTGAAAAGTGGGGATGCTAAAATTGGCCTTATCCTGACTCAAAAAGAAAAAAGGGATTAAAAAACAATTTGTGTCGCTCTGTTTTTTATATTACATGTCAGCATTAGCCCAGCAGCTAACATGGCATGGAGGAAGCTACAGAAAAATATTTAATCTGAAAATGGTGTGAAACATTTTGCCACAGATATCAGGTTTGTTTTGTGGAAACCTTGTGCAGCGGGCTATTTCCTCATTTGGTGAGTTGTTGGGCAATCAGCAGTACATCAGCGTATGTAAACCCTTTTAAAAAGGCACACAATCAATCAGGCGTCATTGGTGCAAAGTTGTTCAATGCACCACAGTCTCCATTTAGATAAATGTTTTGCTATGTTTTGTTAAGGCTGAGGGCAACTCTGGACTTCCTTAAATACAGCCTTCAATTATGCAAGCAGGAAGGGGCACTTGGTGGCCTGCATAGTAAACAGAAAACAACCCAAATGTGTGTACATAAATGCAAAAAACAGAATAGAATGAGACATAATGATAACATAAAATAACCAGATGGCTCTTTTATACGTTTTAGTTATTGGACCAAAAAGAAAAAAAATCTCATAGTTGATAAACATTTCTTTTACTGTTCAACATTTTCAATTGATTATTTATGAAAACTGCTTGTTTTATAAGGAGGGCACCTGATAAATATGGAAATGTTTTCTTAAATTTGTCAACATTAGGTAAGAAAGACATTAACATATCCTGTATCTGTAATATATTCCACCCTGTTACATTATTCACATCTCTCCTCAGTGACAATTACTTGCACAAAGAAGAAAAACTGAAAACACATCTCTCTCTCTTTTTTACCTCCTGGGTCTGGCACAGAGGGGGAAGAAAAAGAGAGAAATAGCTGGCAGAAACACAATTTGACAGAATACACTCAGGAAACAGTGTTTTATGTGCATGTGAAGTTTTCCCATGAGCCGACAATGAGAAGCTTCACCTCCTCTCCTCCCGTCTGTCTGCTTCATTTCCTGAGCTGAAATAGAATTGACTTCCTGATACAAGGTTAAATGAGTTTGATGTCAATTCTCCACAGAGGCATGCACAGAGAGAGAGGGTTAGTCAGTGAAATTAATATGTTGAGTGATGGGTCGACATCATCCCGCTGGGTTTACCTGTGTGTGTGTTTAGCATCCATGATTTCAAAGCAGCGTTGTGCAGTCAGACATCTTGTGATCTCAGCTCTCAGCTCGCACAACATAAACTGAGAATCGCGACAGTGTCTCTAGTTTACCCAGAATAGTGTAAAAACTGATGTGATGGAGCTGACAGAGAGGCGACAGTAACTCACCTAAGCAGTTTGTTGACCAGCGCTGAGCAGAAAAGCAGCTCAGACTCACAACGCTCACGTCCAACCTTGAGCCAAAGCTTTGTGTCAACAGTCTGGAGCGCTGCTGGAGGTTTAATGGTGCAGGGAATGCTTTTTGGCACACTTAGTCACGATCGATCATTGTTTAAATGGCACAGTCTGTCTGAATATTGCTGCCATAGCTGCCATATGGTCACAGTTTAGGATAATACAGTGTGTCAAAATTCATATCAAAATACTCTCATGAACATGACAGAGTTCAGTTGACTCCTTAATCACCTCAGTTTAATCTAGTACTACATCTCTGACATGTAGCAGCATGAATGTGCAGCTAAGTGCTATGGAGAAGAATCCCAAAGCAAGGTTTTATTTTATGGCGTTCAACTCTATTTTTGGCTAGCTAGTTTTTTAGTAACAGTAGTATCTTACACTGGTTTCTTTTTTCTTCCATTATGATTATAGTCAAGTACTGTGATCCTGATTAGAAACCAGGCATGGAGTACCAGAGAGCCCTTTCATGTTCCATCTTGCTGAAGGGATCATGGGTCCCCAATTCAGATTCCCAAGTTAAAGTAATTAGTAATGCATTGATGGAAAGTTAATCAGATATTCACAGACAGAAGTAAACTATACATGATAAAACACAAAGCAGTGAAGGGACACAAATCCAACCCCGACATGGAAAAACAACCTCATTAGACTAAAAACAGGCTGAAAGAACAACCAAAAAGACACAAAATAATAACAAAGAGATTAAAAAATGAGATGCAATATGATCACAAAGATACAAAATCACCTAAAAGAGAAACCAATCAAAATCACCCTAAAGGTTTTTAAAAACCTTGTTTTAGTTCAGCCATGTTGGGGCTGATATAAACGGCATGTTTAAGTCTTACCAAAGCATCTCAATCTGATTTAACTCCAGACTTTGACTAGGCCACTCCAAAACCTTCATTTTGTTTTCTGAAGCATCCACAGGTGGGCTTATAACACGAGTGAGCTTGAGTTTGAGGGCGCAAAATAATCATTCAGGATTTTCTTGTAAAGAGCAGGATTCAAGGTTCTGTCAGTTATGACAAATCATCCAGATCCTGTAGCAGTAAAGCAGCGTCAGACCATCACACCACCACTACCATGTTTGACTGTTGGTATGATGTTGTTTTTATGAAATGCTGTTACTTTTACACCAGATGTAAGGGGACTCAAACCTTCCAGAAAGTTCCACTTTTCTCTCGTCAGTTCATGTAATATTTTCTTAAACTCTTGGGGATTTGGGGGAAAAGGTAGATGACCCTTTGTGGAACTTTTATGGTCAGCAGTGGTTTTGGCTTGGAACTCTCCCATGGATGCCATTTTTGTTTAGTCAATTTTCTTATTATTGAATCATGAGCACTGACCATGACTGAGACAAGTGAGGCCTGGATGAGTCATTAATGGAGTGATTCTGGTAGGCCAACAACTCCTGGGAAGGTTGACCACCGTTCCAAGTTTTCTCCATTTGTGGATAACGGCTCTCACTGGATTCTCTGGAGCCTTAGTAAAAACATTCACTGTTTCAAACCAGCATTTTGTATTTACTTGGATTGTCTTTGACTAATATTCAAATTTGTCTGATGATCTGAAAATGTAGGTGTGACAAATATGCAAATACAATAATAATTCAGGAAGGAGGTAAATACTTTTTCATTGCACTGTAAATTTTCTGTTTCATTTTGTATTCATCTGTTACTTTATGTTATTTTACATATAAAACCAAGCAAAAACAAAAAGCAGCCTTCATTCTTTTGTGAAAAGCAGAGAGGCCTTTGTGTATTGGCTGATTCACACACATACCGAGAGGGAAGGGGGGGGGTTCTCTGGAAAGCTGACAGAAATCAGCAGAACACTCAGATAAGAAATCATTGTTCACTCCTTGTGTGTGTATGAACCTGTATCATTGTATGACATGCTGTGGGGATGAACAGAAATGTGCTTAAATCCTTTAAGTTTAGTTGAGACGAGTAGCAGTGAATGTAAGGTCCTCTAAAGCGACAGAAATGTGTGTTTTATGTGTGGGTGTAGTTCTGCGCCAACACAGTCAGACATTTCACAGCTGTGGTCAACAGTTTCTGGCAGAGAGTGTGTGAAAAAAAACGCCTGTTTTAACCCAAAGACTCAGTCTGGTCATGTCACTGACTCCCCCCCACCTCTTTGTTTTATACCCCATAAAAGTCATGTGACTCTTTCCTGATCAAAATAAACAAGATTTTAATACATTTAATGACTACAGCTATTATTAATGAGCTACTGCACTTAAGCCTGTCTCTGAAGCCATTTTTCATCCCCTTTTACTATAGTAACAAGTTTGGACATTTCCTAAAATACTGCAATAACCAGCAGTGATTCAAACCCCTTTGAATAACAGCAGACATTTATAGACTTTTATAGCAAGACACTGTGAACACAATGCAAAAGGTGAACCCGCGAATAAACAATGACTCATCAGTTTCACTAGAAGAATAGATTTTACAAGAAACCACATATCATTAAATTGGCCTAACTCAGACTGGATGATGACCAGTATAGAAAAAGATGACCACAAACACACACACAAAATCCAAAGAGGCACAAAACAATTTTAAAGTGACATTAAATAATTAAAACGACACACAAAATTACACCACAAAAACAAATAGGAAAACAAAAAGACACTAAAATACCTCAGAGAGGCACAAACGTATACTGGAAACAGAAAACGACATCAAAAAGACACACAGCAACCTCAGGGAGACAAAAATGCACACCAGAGACACAAAAGAACAAAACAAAAAAACCCACAAAACCTCAGACACAAAAAGTAACCACAAAAAAACACAAAAATCACCACACTGACTCAAAACAACCCCAGAGAGACACACAATGACTGCAGAGGTGCAAAAACGTCTTCAAAAAAATACAAAAGGACACCACCAAGACAGGAAACAACCTCCAAGAGACACACAACAACCCAAGAGATACAAAACATCCTCAGGAGACACAAAATGACACTGCACTGCACGGCACAAACACAGTAAAACACACCAGAAAGACACAAAACAACCTAGGAGAAAACCAGGACAAGAGTCTCCAAAAAGAGACAAAATGTCCAAAAAGCACACATATGACCTCCCCCAAAACACCTCTGCAGACACACAAAGAGGAATTGTCACTAGTCATTTGTCGCACAAAAGAAATGGCTTTAGTTTCTTGGCCACCCCGATGCAAGTACTGCTGTTTATCGAGTGAACCCTGACAGCATGACTAGAGAGACTTGTGACCTGTGAGCCTGTGTGGAAACAAGATGAACACAAAATAACAGCCAAGAAGATCACAGAGTGGACAGAGGAACAGCCAGAAGCCAATATCTCATGTTGCAACTACACATCCTGATGTAAGTCAGTGTGCGTTTATTCAAAATGCACACAGCCCTCTCTGCTGGTTATTCGTGGAACTGCATAAAGCAGATTAAAAGGTCAGTACAGGATCCATCCCTTTTATTCTGTATACAAATGAGAGCAATATTTCATAGAGCCAAAAATCCTTGATGCCTTTATTACTTTGATTTCCCAATAAAATGACAAAAATACACCAGAAAAACAAATTCAAATTTACTGTTAAATCACTGCGTATATTATGACGCAGACAATTATCTAACACAATAACATACAATACTTTTTTCCACATTTTGCAGGAAAAGAAAAACAAGACAAGGAAATTATTATATTACGGTCTTTACTTTACTGGCATTCAGTAGCTAATGTGCTGCCATTTATGGCCACCTGCATGCAAGTAGATCAAAAAGTGTTAAGACTAGGGTTATGTAGCTGACCGTTTTATGAAATACAATAACACACAATAAAAATACTGTTACAACATGGACAAGAATCGACATTCTTTTGTGCGTTAGGACAGCAGGTGATTTGTGCGTTAGTCTGTGTTCTGTATACATGTCGTTCACCGTCTTCATGCGTCAACCGGCTCACTTCTTCTTGAAGTCGTCTGTCAGCTACTGACGTTCTGTAGTCTCTGGACCACAGCAGACGCCACCTTCCTGTATGCTGCTGCCTGCTCAGCAAAAATAAAATCAAGTTACACCTCAGTGCTGGAGTGCAGCTGAGCAGGTATATGAACAGGTTTCTACTGAAGCTGAAGAATAAATAACTAGGACATAGTATAATATTTTTGTTGCATTGTGTTATGTGCTTTCAGTGAGTGTTGTACCGACAAAGTTTGAAGTTTTAGTCATACTATTTTGTTCATTTATAAAATAAAAAAGGAAAACAAAAGAGACAAATGTAGGGTAGAATAGAAAAAATAAATATATTTTTTGGGAAAAAAAAAAAAAGAGCAAAACAGAATAGAATAGATTCAAATAGAGACCTCAGGGCTGTTAGGAGAAGAGATGATCACTGGCTGTCCTCTGTCTGATGTCTCTCTGATGGTTATGTGAAGAGGGATGTCACCTGGAAACAGCCACATATACATGAAATCAGACGTTAAAGAGAAAAGAAATCGAAAATGGTTTCAATGTTTTCAGAAACAAAAAATCAAAAAGCTTTACTTCGTTGTTTTCAAATAGTTCATAAAACCAATGTCAAATCATCCTTGTGTCGGCAATGAGACACATCCAAGCCGCTCCATTCATTCCAGGTATGGTTGAGGGGACGAGGCAAAAAGCTTTTTTTCTTTGCTAAATTAATGCCAGTTTCTACACAGGTCTGGGTTAGGACTCTATAGTGGCCTAAAGAGTTAAAACACAGCGACTAGAGGCATTTGCAAAAACCAAGTATTCAAGGTAATCAGTCAGTTACCACGATGCGGATAAAACTGTCTGATGTGACAGGCCAGGTCCATGACAGTTGTGTGCTATGAGCTAAATGTGGGTGATTAAGTTAAGTTGTGGGATGTGTGTTAGGACTATCCACAGCTTTGCCCCGAGGAGTGCTGCTGAGTTCATGCTGTGAGGCTACTGTGGTAAATGTGAATCTCTGACCTGCACTGCTGTTGGTAATCTATATGAACTATAGCTTTTGGATGCCAGTTTAGCTGACTGATTGAACAGGTACCCATATTCCTTCCGACTGAAATGTGGCAGCCCGTGTTTGGGACTGACAAAGGTAAAAAGCCCAAAAGTAAATCTATTAAAAAAAAAAAAAACTATAGCTTTTAACAGATAAAAGAAAAATCTCATTCCTGAGTCTTACTTTGTCAAAAACCCACTAAAGAATTTAAGAATGACCACATGAATTAAAAAATTCTTTTAACTTCATGCTCGCCGTCTTTACTGCACCTAATGTGTTGGAGTATACGAGGGTTAAAGACACAAGACACTCAACATCAAAAGAATGTGGCACTGGACCAAAAACTACTTCCAGCACCCTCAGATATCACTAAAAACACAGAAATGAAAGTGATGGTCCAACCTAAAAATGTGACTCCCAAAGTGTCTGCAAGCTGTCGGGCCCCATCAGAGCCAAAGATGTGGGTCTCATGATTGCATTTGGGGCACTGGAAGACGCTCATGTTCTGAACCAGACCCAGAACCTGAAGGAAAGAAAATATCACTTCCTGTTGTATTCATCCACCCAATCTGAAGACGGATCCAATAGACACACACATCAACACATTACCGGCACGTTCACTTTCTTAAACATCTCGGCTCCTCTGCGAGCATCCAGCAGAGCAATGTCCTGCGGCGTGGACACAATAACCGCACCTGTACAAGGTAAACATCACACGACCCAACTTAATTTTCAACTAAACATGTGTTATTTACTTCTGGAGGCTACCGCTGTGAGGATGCTTTTAGAAAAGAGAAGTTATGTGTTTAGAAAACAACATTTATATTAGGTGATGTGTGACAAACCCACCTGCTATGGGGATGTTCTGGGTGATCGACAGCTGGACATCTCCAGTCCCAGGAGGCATGTCCACTACCAAATAGTCCAATGACCCCCAGTCCACCTACAATCACAAAACATGTTCTGTTTCATCAGCTTAACGTAAATACAATAAACTGACAGTGCAATCTAAACTGGTCTCACCTGCCTGAGCAGTTTCTCTATAGCAGACATCACCATGAGTCCCCGCCACACTATCGGAGCCACATCATCAACCAGAAAACCCATAGACATGCTGACGGAGAAGAAGGAGAATCAGATGAACAGGTCACATAACAGATAGGATTTAGGGCTATTTATGGGTATAAATCGAATAG
>VOQK01026610.1:0-10067 GCA_015052645.1 Benitochromis conjunctus
TACATACTGTCACGGTCCTGGGTCTGTGACCCAGCATTTTTAGGTTGTTTTCATTATCATTTGATGGGTCCATGTTTTAGGGTTTTTGGTTCTGTTTGCCCCTCTTGTGATTCGGGGCTCCTGTTATGTGTTCAGTCACCCCTGCCTGTGTGTTCCCCATGTATTAGTCCCTGCTTGTGTTCTTAGTTCATATTAACGTCTAGGTGGCTTAGTTACGTTTTGTTTATTTATCCTCTTGTGTCTTCTCCCTTAGGTTTTAGTCTTCGTCCCCTCTGTGTTTCATATCTGCCCGGTCGGTTAAGTTCCTGTTGTCATGACTGCATTTTGTTTCCTGTTTTATTTTGTAGTCTGTGTCCTATGTCAATGTAGTCTGTTTTGCTTTCCTTGGCTCGTTAGTTCTGATTTGTCCCTGCTGTGTTCTCACCTGTTCCCCATCCCTCTCGTTATCTCCGGTGTATTTCAGTCTGTGCTTTTCATTGAGTTCTTGTCAGGTCGTCTGTTATCCATGCTGTGTTCCATGCCGGTTTTCCACTTCATGTCTCCATGCTGTCAGGTTTTTCCCTCATTCTGGTTTTTGTGTTAGTTTAGCATTTAGTTTTCCCAGTCTAGTTTTAGTTAGTCTTGCTGTGTGCTTGTTTTGTTTCGCCCCCTGTGATCAGCCGCAATAAAGGCTCGTTTTCTGTTTCAAGTTCAGTTCTGTCTCCGCACTTGAGTCTGCTCCTGGGTCCACCTCAGTTAACCCACACGGTCTGCCCCGGCACGCCGTGACAGAGGCATTCATAAATGTCTAATGATCCTGCCCTATTGTCTGTCTCTCTGGCAAACAAAGAAAAATTGTATGTAAATTGAAGAAATCCCCTTTATGCAACCAGCATAAGTTTTCCTGATAGTTTCCTATAATTTCCAAAGCATCCAATCAGATTTTGTGTTGTTCTTTTGTGACAGGCTGAATATTCAGGCTACCTGGCAGGAGAGAAATACAAAAGATTTGTGACTGACATGAATAACAGCTCTACTGTCATACTTGTGAATAGTAAGCTGCACTCCATCAGCTGTCAAGGTGTTACTTAAGTTCTACTAATGTGTTTGGTATTATATTCCCAGCAATAATAAGACAGCTAGATTCGTGGAAAGATGGAAATTTACAGTTTTGTAACACATACATCATAGTTGACTGATGTTTACTTGTTGCTCTTCATACAAGAATAAGAACAGCTGGGTTTGGTTAATTCAACCTTTTCAATTTTTCTTTTATTCCCTTTTTAAAAAATTCCTTTTCATTTTCTTGTTTGGATAAACAAGCAGAAAACATTATCACAGGAAACCTGCAAATGTTTGCTTCACCTGACACGTAACATCCTCTAGTTTCTGAAGAGTTGGCATTTAAACAATACCCTAACTCCAGAAGAATGGACTGCTAAAAAAGGTGGTGTATGTTAAGAAGTTCAAAGACTGCTCCATTTATGGACAGTTTTCTGGACTTACAGTGTATGAAACAGGTATGGAAATGTAATTTTTTTTTTATGTCCATGTGTCGTTTTTACTTGCCAAAGCCTATAATACCAACAACAGCATTTGCATATTGACCACAAGGTTGAATATAAATGAGTTTAAAACATACTCTACCAATCAGAGTATTAAGACTAGCTCATATGAACAATGTAAGGCTTTTTTTTTTTTTTTGTGACAGTAAACTGATTGAAACAGTTCTGAGAAGAATACATAGTAAGTTCTTTTTCCCGACTCACACCTAACACACCAAACTATGTGAAAATGTTGGATTGCCAATTTGCAAATTAATTAGGTCTGTCTCATGAAAGCTTTCAAATTCTGGTGTCTCAAAGGTGTAGGCTGTGGAGCATCATTTCATCCCTCCCCTGTCGAAATTATACCCAAGATTGCTTTTAATACAAAAACTTCAAATTGCAGCTTGATAAGAAAATAAAAGCCATCGCTGTGATGGCTTATTTAAGGAAGATATAACAAATCCAAACTAACAAACAAATTACAGTTTTAGAATAGTTCGGCCTCAAAAATATGTACGCCTAAGCAAAAGTCTCCTGTTCGTGTTACATTTTAAGCTATTCAACATTTCCTTTTGTTCCGTGTGTTACACCTCTTCGAGTTCCTTGGCTGCCTCGGTGACACAGTCGATGTAAGGAACTCACTTTATTTGCTGCACCTTGTGTTTCACTGCCATAGATTGAAGGTTACACTCTATTGTCCAGCCACAAAAGGTTGTATGGGTGTGTATACCTTTGTGTATGCCTGTGTGTTTTCCATGGCTGGTGTGATATGTTTGTTAGATGGGATAACTTTCAACTGCTGCTCAGCCAATCGGAACAGACCAGACGTGCCGGCTGCCTCATTTCTGGCATGTTCTTTTTTTCTTTCACTTGTTTTTCCTTCCCAAATGTATGCAGTGTGTGTGTGGTATGTGTGTGTGTGTGTGTGTGTGTGTGTGTGTCTGTGTACGTGGGTTAGGTGAACAGTTGCTATGCTGTGATGGCAGCTTGTGTGGGGCAGGGTTGAGTGCGCGCTTATATTGGAATAGTGCAGAAACACTAGCACACAGACAACAGATACTGAGGGCAAAAGAAACACACTCTTGCATGATTTTAATTCAAAGACACTTAAACACACTGGTATACAGCTGTGTTCAAGGTCATGAAACAGCCCAGAGGAGGGAGGTAAATAAATGATTACTGTGGTAAGCCTAGCAGATCAGTGTGTGGGTTCCTTTATTGTTTCACTAATACAGGGAGGAAGTGTAGTGAGCTACTCTCAGGTCCTGTCTGGGCATCACCTGATTAAAGATGACCTTTTCAGACATGCATGGATGCAGATGAGACATTCACTCACACATAAACACACTGAGCTCATATACAGAACCACAATGATCATGCACAGATGCGGATGAGACACATTACCCCTTCTTGCGTGCTGCTACTCATTCGTGTTTTCTACACTACTTAGAGAGTCCTCCATCATGGTCTTATGGCCATCACGTGTGGCCATTAAGGGTCATAGATCCAGGTGCTCAATCCTGTAGATGGAGCACATATTGTGGGATTTCCTCTCCATGTCATGTCTCTATGGAGACATCTGATCCCTTATATGTGAAAACTCTGCACAATTATAAACCTCTGTCTCTAATGACTGGCAATTTCAGAAGAGTAAATTTACCCTTCAGATCACACTAGCAAGTACTATAATGTGACGTGGTCTGACTGCATGCCACCGTTTGGCTGATCAGTAGCATCACTCTATGAGTCATCTCGTTCACGAAAATCTAAATTGCCATTTTTGAAACCTGGCAACGAGGGAAATGGCTACAAAAAACAACGGCGTGATCCTGAGACGAAAAGCTACAGACCGAGCAGCAGGTATATCATCGCCTCGATGTCCACCTTTGTAGTAGCCTTCATGTCGCATATTAATTACGTTACAGGACGGTCGTACGTGTTGCTATGAATGTAACGAATGTATTGAATAACCAGTCGATCCAAGTCGAGTTGTGGAGTGTTGATCTGATTAGGTATTAATGGAAAAGGGGCTTTAATGCACTGGCTCCTAGGTCTTTAAAAGTGTTAACTAATAAAAATAAAAGCATTTTCTTTTTTGTCGAGGATCCAACTGGAAACAGCTTCTGAAAGTATGAAGTATAGTACAGTGGCCCACAGAGCCCAATACAGTTAAAAAACAAACAAGCAAACAAAAGAACTCATGAATTTAAGCTCAATTTGCCCCCAAATGAACCCCACTGAATTCCACAACTGTGACCAACAACCCTACAATGGCATTACTGAATTAGATCTGTGGATTGAATTAGTCCAATTTGGCCTTAATGGGCCCACTTAGACTTACATTCAATACTGCAGGCACCTGTAATTTGAGAATGAGCCATTTGTTGCAAATTACACACTCCAGATCAGCTTGTCTTATTTAACCCACAATGCATAGCCACAGCTATGCATGCGCACACAAACACACACATCTGACTGCTGTGTGGAAACAGCGATTTACATTTTGTGTTTGTGTGGGGTGTAGATGTTAATTTAGTGTTTCTTTGTGTGTGTTTGTTTATCTGTGTAATTATGTGTGTGCCTTCAGTCTATTTGATTAATGTTGGCATTCAGTCTCCAGCGTGTGTATGTCTGGATTGTGTGTGAGCTGACACTCAGGCGCACAGACCAATATGAGTGTCTAATGTGTGCGTGCCTGGCCTCTGGAAGTGTCAGATTAGCAGATTAGAGGGGAAAGGACTTCCACCAAGGGACATGCAAAGGCACTGGTCTTTCCCAATATACCCCTCATTCCCATTCCATTTTAACCCCCCCCCATCAAACTTTCCCCTCTTATCCTGAAGCCTAAAGCTTCACAAAGACGCTGTTTCATTTTTTTGTCTCTTGTTTATCTATGATCTGTTTTCTCAGTCATCACTTCTTTGTATATCATGATATTGCCCTCCTCCTACTCCCACACATCTCCTGCTGTGTGCTGCTACCCTTTCACCTCCCCTCTCCATCTCAAAACCTCCTACTCCCCTTTTCTGACAAGAAAGATGCCCAAAGCCAGGACAGCAGGATGTTTGCAGAACCAAAAACACGAGGAGAGATGAAATAATCATCTGAGGTTTGGACCAATGCCGCTGTGCTGACGCCAGAGAGTCGCTGCTGTCGGGCAGCCCATGATACGCCTGTGCAACCATCTCTCACTTGCTACCTCAGGCCAATGATTTGTAATTGCAAGCTCATTTTACCTAAACTGAAACAAGGTCTCAGAGGCAGGAATCTTGAAACAGTTTTGCATGCTCCCATGTAACACTGTCAGTGAGGAAGCAGGCAGAGTTTGACAACAGCATATCCTGTAGGAGAGAAACTCTTTGGCTTGAATGTTAAGCTCTTAGTCCCAATACTCAAGAAAACTCAAAATGTCAGCATTATATCTATCTATCTATCTATCTATCTATCTATCTATCTATCTATCTATCTATCTATCTATCTATCTATCTATCTATCTATATATATATATATATCTATATATATCTATATATATCTATATATATCTATATATATATATAAGACAGATCTTAGTCTTTCACCAACTTAGTCCTATTGCTGTTATTAATTCTGCTACCTAGGTGGTATTAAGAGTAATATTGGTCTGATCACACAGTAGTCATTTACTTGTTATTTCAGCCCACTGAAACTCTTGAAGATGCAAAACAGTGTGAGTTCATATGACACCTCCGTGTGTTTGTCTGCATTTAACATATTGGAAATGATACAAAACATGATTTGGACTTCATGCTAGAAGTGTGTAGGATTATTATCTATCCTAAACACAACACTGTGAAATCTATATCATTTTGGCATTACTTTTCTACATATTTGTTATTCCCATGATTTTGAATTGTATTTTATTACTGTCCTTTCTGTTTTTTCCTATGAAAAGCTTTTTTTTTTCATTTTATTTAATTACTTCAGCACCAAATCTGTCATCTTTTTTTCGAATATCTCCTCCTGTAAAGCTCCTTTTGAAAGTAATCATCTGTGACATTTTCATTTGAATGAAGTCCTTTATGTCATTCTCTATGGTACAATGACATAACATGAAAGTGGTGTCCCAGTTCATGAAGCTTTTACACCAGATGTCTTTTCTGTGACTGGCACACAGGAAGTGATGTACTTTCTATTTTAAGGTAAATAAAAGAGGTTCTGTGCTGTTAGCTCAGGCAGCAGCTGTGGTACAGTCAGAGCGGTAGGCTTCCTCCTGATAGACATTAGTACTGGCACAACTACTCTTTCATAGCAGCGAGACCGCTGCACATCATGCTGTGCTAACTATCCATAGTTATAAACGATTCATAGAGCGGTAAATCGCTGTGTAGTATCATGCGACCTGCACCTCAAAGCACCTGCATTGTGTTCTTCCCTTCTACCACCACCTGTAGCAAACCTCACCACTTACAGTGAGCTTAAATATAAGAAGCTGTGTGTGGAGCCAGTCGGTTGAGGTGAAGTGTTAAGAAGCTCAAGCAGCACTCTGCAGGCAGAGGGCATCACCTGAACCTGGACCAGGACCAGAGCATGTTGTGGGAGGCTGGTGTCTGACTGGTGACGGGGCACTGGGTTACAAACCAGGCAGAGTCAGAGTTTACCTCTTTGTTATTCTGCTCAGAGACTGGATATATCAGAAAACACTGTCCATTGTGGCTGTTGCTTTTGGTGCCCATATTACACAGAATTTGCTGCTGAGAAGTTAAAGTGACAGGTTTGAGAAGCTACAGCAAAAACAAGGGTTTATATCAAACTCTGCGCTTGTGCATTTGGCCACTGTCATTTGTGTCATGTCTTGTTAGTGCATCCTTCTGTCTCCCTGAATTTCACAGTCACTTTTCATTTGCCTCTGTAGCTGCTCGCCAGTTTATTTTTTTTATCCTCCACAGTTTTTGCTTCTGTCAATTCAATGTCAACTCAGTTGGCCACGCTCCATCAGCATTGAGGTAAAGAACAATGAAAGATGTACATTTAAAAATACAATTTCTTTTCAGTGTACAATAATGTTTATGTGTTTACATTTACAACGAGCAATAACTCCTTATTCCTTCTACATATTATTGTTTTCTGTTTGGTCATGCACTTTACCTCCCACACCACATCTTTTATATCCTGTTATTTCTGCCTTGGTTTTTCTTCTGTTCTTTCACCCTTCTTTGTCTCTGTATTATTATAAGACTTTATGCAGACAGAAGTCTTTGTTGCAGTAAATGTAAATGTATTCCTTTTCATGTTGCACTGCTGGGACATGGTGTCCATAGAAAGCTTGATGTTTGCATTCAATATGTAATCCCCACTGTCCTTGATTTGATCTCATGAATATGAAGGTGTCTACTGTATACACAAATAGGTTGTCACAAAACCTTTCTACCTTCTGTTGAATTACTTTGAGGGCTGACAGCTACCCTCTTTAGCATGGCGGTAATGAAGGCCATATGTGCTTGCAACTGGAAATTCTTAATGGGGGGAGCAGACATAATTGATGAGTTTTTGTACAATGTTCTGTTTTTATTGGGAAAATGCTTTTTCAACAGCTTTTTAAAACTGCTGTTTGTGGTGTTGCACTGGACTCTTGATTGGGTTATTGATACAACAATACTTTTAATACTGACACCAAAAAAATATATTTTTCAATGCCTCACGCTTGGGGTTTCTTATTTTATTTAAGTAAAAATTTAAGTTGTCTGATATAAAAAGAAGAGGGGGTACCAGTATCCAAGCAAGCATACTTCTTAGGCATGTGGGCCCTGGTACTAAAATCCAGAGCCCACATTCTATGTTGAAGCCCATAGAGTGAGCTGACTGTGGGCTGTCCATACTAAGCAGAGACCGGCTGCACGTTGTAAAAACCCTTATTATGGTATAGCACTGCTAGGCGGAGTCGGTCCTATTATTGTAGTAGTTGGAGAGTCTCCTAGTGTGGGTGCAGCCATTACAGCCGAGCGTGCTCCTTTCCGTGTATCTGTTTAGAGAGACCTTACCATTGTAACGGGCCTAAGCCCAGCACATGTATGTATGAATAGGGTAGAGCCGTGGAGACCTGGCTTGTATGGTCTTGTTCTGTTAACGCCAAATAAAGGTCTGTTGTTCGATTTAACTGACTGGCCTCCGAGTTGTCGGGCTAACCTCCACATCACATGCCCGCTGGACCTGCTAGCTGCTCCTTCCTCACCAGACCTTGTTACAGAGTGGCACCCGAACAGGGACAGTTATAACGTGGGGCCCATTATGGGCTGCAGTGTGCGGGCTTGTGTGTGGGCTGCCCTACTCAGGTCCCAGCTGTGGCCCATAGTGTCGTACAGTTCAGTTCACCCTCAGCTACCCAATGTTGTCTTTCATGGGTATGTTCGCTGGGATAGCTCACTTGGTTGAGCAGGCCTCCAATTTTCTATAATGCTACTGAAGAAGCATTATAGAAAAGACAGCTTTCCCGTCTTCCCGACTATCCTGTCAATAAAGGCTCTGCAATACCTTTGAAATGTGACTACTATTATGGCAGAGGCAATTTTGCTAATGAAATAGCAACCCATGTAACAATTCCAGCCCTCCCACATAGAGAAGTATTTGCCCCAAATCAAACAATTTGCTAGATTTCCTTCTGTAGTTTCCTTCAAACTTTTCCACAATAACTCATGAATATACTGCAGATATCAACTTAAATTCAGAGCTTATGTAAATCCCAAGAAGTTTGACCTTGTAATGTCTGATGATAATCAATAGCTGGCAGTCTAATACAAATTGCCATCTAATAAAACATTTTTTTACTGAAGCAGCAACATCATTAACAACAGCCTTTTCAGCCTGCCATGAATTTATCCCACCACAGCTTTTTATAAAGTCATCTTTTCCAAAGTCACTAATAAATAATCTGCTGTAGCGCCTTCACTCCTCACACTGTGCTCTAGCTGTATTCAAATATAGTCCTTAAACAAAGCGCCACCATGTGTTTTGGTCTTAGATGCTATGAAAGGCAACACAATTAGCTCACTGCCACTCCACAGGTTAGGAACGCAAACCTTAACTAAACCCCGGTGAAGTAAACTAGCCCTCTCTTGAAACACCATGTGTTTTTGCCCACGGGACAGTGTGATTCTACCTGGTCAGGGCTCCAGTGCACAGAGCTTGGATTCAGTTTCACTTCATTTACATTAACAAATAGGAGCAGCCGGAAACAAACTGAAATGCTACAGCCATTCAATCCCCAGCTTCTAGTCTGCACATCAAGCTGTCTTTGGGAAAGACACAGTACTCAATATTGCCCCAAGCACATTCATTCTTCTAAGAGTGATAGGTAAAATGCATTTAAAGGTGCAGAATAACTTACTGTATGAATGTGTGTGGGATTGGGTGAATGCAGCTTGTAAGGATATTTGCTTGCAATATATCAGTTCAGCTCAATTCATTTGACTTCATTCCAATCAGTTTAATTAAACTAAATTTAATTCACTTTAATTCTTTTTAATTTATATAGCACCGGTTCACAACAACAGAGTGCTCTAGGTGTTTTATACCCTACAATATTAGAAATAAATCCCAACAATCAGACATCCTCCTGCAAACAGGAAAAAGCCTCCAGTAGAACCAAGCTCTGGAATGGGCAGCCATCTGCCAAGCCCAGTTTCCCAGGTGAGGGGAAAGAGACAGAGAGAACAAAAGGCAAACTATGGGAGAGAGAGTCAAAGTTTAATATAGTGTACAATTAGACATCCCTCTATAATACTATATAAATATATTCCTTATTAGCCCTTTAATGAGAAACTTTTTCACTGGCCAGCCACAAACATGCTTTATTATTTAAAAAATACATACAACTTTTATTTAAATTGTTTATATTATAGTTTCTGCACTTATCTGTTTTGTGGTGCTTAACTGAAGAACTCATAAGAAATGAAATGAAAAAAACACCACTACAGCATTAATCTCTGATCTGCTTGCATTACTTTTCAGTGTTTTTATTCAGCTCAGCCTTGTTACTTCATTATGCTGTTAGTTTGTTCATTACAATCCTTCATCAATATCAGCAAGTAGTGCCTCTCAGAGCGTTTATGTAATTTGAGAGCATTTAGGCCTAATGCCAAATTAGAGTTTAAATAGAAGATAATGGCAGAAGGAATTTCAGTGTTTGGGTAGATTGTGATTCAGTCAGGGTGATTATTCAGTCATTTATCACAAAGACAGGCAGTCATTCTTATCGTGCAGGTACAATGCAGCATAAGAAATATAGATACAGTCACACAGTGATAAATGATGGAGGCGTTAAGGTTTTTTCTATATGTTCCTTTGTTTAGTTGACTAAATAAAACTCCCAAACCCTTAATTTAGTCACCTTTATTAACCACATCATTTCTTTTACATTAAATTGGTTTATATCATCATGCTGGTACTGACAATTGAATGCATGCACACAATACATGCCCACAGTGACATCTCCTAGCCTGTGTGAGAACAAAGAGCAGCTAAAAACAGGAGAGGAAATGTGTGCTGGGAGACGTCCTTGAATATTTC
>VOQK01026610.1:10087-20177 GCA_015052645.1 Benitochromis conjunctus
TTTTTTTTTCCAAGAACAGACAAAAGTGAAACTAATCAAGAATGAGAAAAAATGATTTTGTGCACTAAAGAATGCATTTACATGAAGTGCTGTTAAATGAAGGGCATTTTTTTTTGTATGGATGGATTCATTTTCCATTTTTTATTATTTTCTACATCTGTGTGGCTTCAAAACAAAGAGTGCTTCCTGAGATGAATAATAAAAAGCACTGTACAGTAGCTTGGCATCTCATCTGCAGTCTGGCAGGCTGAACACAACACCCACCGCCTACCGCTATGTTTATGGATGAGATGTTGTGCACCGCACCACAGGGACAGGTCACAACCGGACCCCAAGAAATAAAAAACCTTCCACCATCTGCACAGCTGACATTTCCCACACCAGTGAAAGAGCACGAGCATCTGGTGTTCACCTCTCGGCTTGTGCGGGGTTTGAAGTTGTCGTAATGTCATGCAGCCATGTGGTTTGTGTGCAGGAACCAGTGAGAGCAACGTGACATGTGTAGAATGCAGTTGGACTGAATTGTTGGTATGTGTGAGAGTGTGAGCACTTGCCTGCGCTGAATGCCATTTTCTTATTTTCAGTGGCCTTGATATTGCTACCTTAGCTCTGGCTAGACTAAGCATTCACAGACGGTTGGCAAGGAGTTGAGTGTACTCTGCGCTGCAAAAATTATACGGTAACAGCATTACAATTGAGTGATTGAGTGTTTTTAGTATGAATTAAATTATCTGACTACGCAAGCCTGTTTGACTCAAATAAACTACTTGTCTTAAAGAGACGATTTCTCTTCTTTGTACTTGTGTTTGGATAGAAACACAAACTGTTGAGTGTTCTTTAACACTTATTTTGGGGGCACACTCAAAATCTTTGGAAATACTGTTTGTTTTGCCAATTTCTTTAACCTGCTTTTCACTGGATTGCTTCAGATAATCATTCAGTTCTTCAGGGAGATTTTCCTCTTATCCGAAAGCTGAGGCAGCTGAGCCATTTCACTTGTGGCTTGCTGTTAGTTGGAGATTATGTTTGGACACAAAGAACTAACATCATATAATCAATCTAGTTTGCATACTATAACTTACTTTTGCACTTATTTTTTTCCCACTTACCAGACAGGATAATGTCACTTTATTTTGGAATCCACAAACTGGATTTGTCTTGTACATGTGGGATTAATGTTGCGTTCCCATCTCGGACCTAGAGCTAGAACCTCTGTGAAATGCTTATATAAACCTCGACAGTTGTCGCAACTTCTTTGGGCTGTGCACTCTCTTCAGCTGGTTCAAGTCGTGATAGCAGTGTTTTTCTGGGTGAAATCACCTTTTGTGTGTCCACCCAATACATTATTTGGACATCTATTCTCAATCTTTGGATGACTCATGCTCGAATATGAACAAAATACCCTTTATGTCTGTGCAGGTTCTTAGTCATCCATCCAGGTCATGGTAGTCTAAGGAGCTTGGAAAGAAAGTGACTGGCCTTTAAATTTCTTCTATTAAAAGAAAAAGAGATTCGACACAATGGTAAACATTGCTCTGTCCCAACTTTTTAAGATGGGTTGCTGTCATCAAATTCAAAATGAACTAATATTTTTCTTAAAGTGGTCATTTTCTCAGTTTAATAATCCAATATGTTTTCGATATTGTACTGTGAATAAAATATGTGTTTATGAGGTTTTCAAATCATTGTTTATAGTCATCCCACCTTTTTTGGAATTGGGGTTGTGCTTTGTTGTGATGGGTCTTTATGCAATGTATATGTGTGAAAACTGGGGTGAGATTAGTTATTTCCAATATTGACACAGCAATATCAAAGGACACATTTCTAGTGTGCTAGATGCTAGCAGCTCTGACAAAACAGCAGTTTTTGATACCCTGGGGATGACAATGGGCTCCCACATCTGCTTCATGACATCTGTTCTCATTAACAAGAACACACTAAACAACCTTAGAAACAAAGTGAGCAGCAATGTTAGTGATTCCATAGCCACATTTTCATGCTTTAAGCACAACAAAGCTTCTGTCTAAAATGTTTTCATTTAAACTTGGCATCCAGAAAAGAGTCTAGGTTTGTTTTGGCAGGGATGCAGTGCCACCTTGGGTGTGCTAAACAGTGGGCAACTGTACGGTGTACAGTATAGCCTGGAAAGTATTCGGTGGCTTCATTGGCTTATATCAGACCTTGGCCAACACTTGGTTTACAACGCATCTCATATGGTTTTCTTAATGATTTTCTTGCTTACTTCACAGACTTGGCCTCTGAACAAAGGTTTGCAAGGTCTGAAAGCTCTTTCAGCTACTGCTTAAGGTCCCTGTTTTCATAGAGGTTTGACAGACAGCATGGCTCAGCCATGTGTCAGAGTGCATTTGCACCCCACAATGGGTGAAGCAGCAAGGGTGTTTCTACTTGTTTAGACTTTAACACTTGCTCTGACCTCATTCTATAGCTGGGTGGCCACTGCCTGAATTGGAAAATACAAAAAAAGATGGAACAACGAGAAAGGGCAGTAAGTAAGAGAAGAGCAAGGAAAACCTGAAACATGTGAGTGAATTTCAGCTGTCTGAACAGTTTAGTAAAGAGCTTACAGTAGCAGAAAGAGCTTCAGACTTTGTTTGCGTGTACTGGTGCACAAAGTACGTGTACTACGACACTTGTGTGCTGCTGTAATGTATATATTAAAAGCTGCACCCACATCACACTCCATTCCTCCTTCTCCTTTGAGGCTAAATGAAGTGTGACAGGACATTGAAGTAGGACCAGAACTCTGGGTCTTCCCCTCGGGGAGATGGAGATGAAGGGGACTGGAGAGGATGAATGGAAAGTGTGTGTGGGGGGGATTGATAGGAAGAAGGTTCTGATGGCATGTGACAGCAACCAGGGTGTGGGGTTGTGGCTAAACATGACCTCTTTTAAGACTCTTTTAAGGATGGAGGTGAGCCTATTTGAGAAGCATCCTAAATGCCAGAGAGTGAGGGACGCTACAGAGACAAAACCTCACAGTGACTATGTTAAATGTGTTTTTGTGGGTGTTTTTTCTTATTCCAAGAAGACTGTAAGAATACAGGGTGCCTTCTGCACACTCCTCATATTGTGAGTGTAATTCATAATGTGTATGGAAAATAAAACTGGCGACACATTCAGACATCCCTTTTTTTTGTCTTGGTACAGAATATGTAGCCACTACTGAATTTTCTGCTGATGATGAAAAGTGTGTTTGTTTCCATAATAGCTAATGGCAGTAGCTGTCACCACATTACCTATTCCCCGATTTCATTTTACTGTTTTTCCTGTAAATTGTGTGCAATGCCCTGTGAAAGTCCCAGACTGCTTTTCCATGTGATTAGAGAGCTCACAAATCCACAAACTTTTTCCTGACTTTTAAAGACCTCCGTTCCTCTGTTCTGTCTCTTACTTAGAACCAGGCCACAACATTTTTTCCAAAGCAAGCACTTTCATGGTTGTGTCAAAACTACCCTCAAATGTTTACATAATAAAAAATGAAATTAAGAAAAGACAGCAGCTTTTTTAAATGAATTCAAGTTAAGAAGCATCTGTAAGGTAGAGATACAGGTCGGCAGAATGAAAGAAATAATTCATTATTGTACTGTTTTAACCCCAGCTAACCCTAATTAATGTCCCTGCCATCAGTGATGATGGAGCAACAGAGAGAGAGACTGGATGATCTCACTGAGGGAGATGTCCTTAGTGTTTAGACGTCTTGCTTCAGCTGAAGAGTAATGAAGCTTCGTGGCCAAAATGCACCAAACTCAATTAGCCATGTTAATGCGCTGTTTGGTTGCACAAAGCGTGTTAGTCCTAATGTATTTACATAGCCCTTGTCATGGCCCTGGGCCTTTGACCCAGTGTTTATGTCTTTACCTTTTCAAGTTCTGTTTATTATTAAATATTTTCTATTTGATTCTTAGTGTGGTTATTGTTAAGATTTCCACTTTGCATGTTTGCTCAGTGTTTTCAGTCTTGTGCGTTAAAGTTCCAGTTACTGCATTCGCTCAGCGTTCCTGTTTTCTCCTTCTGTCATGCCTCTATGTTTAGTTTAGTTCTGTGTTTCTCTTTCCCTTTTTAATATTTTCAAAAGTTATAAAAATAATTTATAAAAGTAGCAAGCAGGAATAGCTGTATTTGCACTGCCATAACCACTATTTAAACTTCCAGTGTTACTGTTGTTACTACTGGTACTGCTAGTTCTACAAGCACATTTACTTTCCAGGGATCCAAGTTTACTGTCTTCATCTCATAATTCAGTCAAATCTGGACAAAATCCTCCATTACTGAAATTCATCCTTGATGACAATAGTATATATAATCCACTGCTAAACATCAATGAATCCCATTAGAAATTCTAGAAAAAAGCACTCCTTTTGAACAGAGATGGCCTCATGATACATCCATGACATTCATTTTCTTATCCAGGTCAGAGTCATGGTTATTAGAGGGATCTCAGGCAGAACAGGGCTCGCTGATGGGCAGCCATTTGTTGGTGGTTCAGGGGAGAGACTTCATAGAGAGACCATAAACAGCAAACATGAAACTCAGTATAGAATAGTGGCATATGCACACAAGGGGATTGAAGGTGTGCATAATGAGAAATCCCCTAGCATCCTGTATCTAGTAACAGAACTAATGGATTGCCCAGACTGAACTGATCCATTCCTAACTATACAGTTAGTCAAACTTCAAAGCTTAATCTTACAAGTAGAGGGGGTGTCTGTCTCATGAATCCAAATGGGAACTGATTGCACAAGAGAGGCACTCATTCTACTTTTGAAAGGATCATACTTCTGAGGTAGTATGGTACGATAGGCCTTCAAGATGGGCCCTGATCATTTGGGACTTTAGGGGGATAAGGGAGAGAAGCTAATATGGGAGAAATATGATCTCTCTTCCTAGTTCCTGTTAGTGCTCCTCCTGTGGGATTTTGGATAAACTGAAATCTTTTCAAGGAGAAAATTCAAGTAATCAGTCTAGAAATAAAAAATGAGTGGACTATTTCTGACACAGTATTTTTCTGTGACACTAACCGCACAACTTTTTTAATATATGTTTTAAATGGTCTGGTACCTACCGCACATTTACCTCTTTGAATATTGACTTTACCTTATTGTATAGTGCATTGATACTGGTAGCACATTTTCCACCACATAGCAAGCAGCAAGCTTTGCCTTGGAGTGGCAGCTTTAGCTGAACTAAAAGTGAGTTGTTGCATCAGCATCACTCTTCTCATAGGGGGTTTACTAGCAGTGTTGTGGAGCTGTACTTAGCTTGCAGCTGCTCCTTCACAATGTGAAGTAGGGCTGACATCACCCCAGCAGAAAATATTGTTGATACCACCATGAGAGTAAAATGTGTGGACCACTGGCTGTACAAAAATGCTGTCTACCTTTTTAAACTATAGCAGTGTGGTTGTGTTTAGCCTAATTTAACGATTAACACCATCAGCAGAGATGATTAAAACTGGAGCAGTCGGACTACATAAAAAGTTCAGGGAAGCTTGTGGGCGGGAGCTCAAAGCAGCAACTCCACCTCAAGTCACTTCTGCACACACTCGGGCTCCAGAAATGCAAGACTGCAGCCCCCACAAGTGGGAAAATGTGGCTTCATTTCTATACAGTGGGATTATACAGTCACTGGTGTGAACATTTCTAATCTTGCTAACTGACTTTAAGAAGCAAACAAGCTGTAGACTTGTAAACTTATTTGAATCAGTAACTAAATAGCTTCACACCTGAATGTCTGTTAATCTGAACATTGTTATAATTCTTCACTAAAATTATTGTCAAGAGCCAAATAACAATTGACTGATATTCCACAGACGTCGCATGTGGTCCATTAAACAACCCTGAGTGGAATCATTCAGTTCCATGCAGACCTCTCAAAAACATTTTGACTCACATTTAGTAAAGACTCGTTTTTTAAAATTTAAATGTCCATTCCTTCCGTGTCAGATGGTTCAAACTACACACGTATGGGATGTAGTGAAAACAAATAGCATTTTAAATGTGACTATATGGCTGCTAACTGTATCACTATTGTAATAATAGTGAAATAATAACCCCTGTGTTACATCGATAGCTTCACTGATATCTTTGCTTCGGTTCTACCTCTAGTAATGCATGCTAAATGTAATTAGCATACTCCCATATTGATTTGGGTGAAATCAATATGGAGACGTACATCGAATGATCGCCGAAAACCTTGTGACCAGTTTGAAGAAAGTCTGGGTTAGACGCATACAGTTAACTCTGATTATTTTTCAATTCAGGCAAGATTTGCTTCTTTTTAAACTGTGCTTTTTCACAGCCAACTGTTTATGTTGATAAGCTATTTCTATTCAGTTTTGTAATTTCCATAATATATCCCTCTGGGTTTGACTGGTGGTACGGTAATAACCCTGTTTATTTCCAGGGGAGTAAACACTGGCCTATGAAATAACATTAACGGTACCGAATGACAAGGTGGAAAAATGTTGCAGTAAAGGCCTGCAGCCTCCTCAAGAATCAGTAGAACTGTAAACATGCTAAATAACATCCAAGTTACAAATTGCTGCCATTTCTGTAAGCTCATTTACACATGAAGGTTTACGCAAATCACTCAGGATAAACTGTGCTTGAACCCCAGGAGCTGGGAACAGGGAAAACACTATGTATAATATTGTACATGGATTAATAATGTATCTCCTTCATGTAATTAGAGTAGCTCCAAGAATACATTTGCTCGAATTAGGCCCTTAAAGTATTTCCACTGTGTTTAATGTTGCATTCAATACGAGCTCCACAATGGACCGCTAACCCAGATCAACTTTAACTGTCATTAAAAAAACAATCTCAGGCAACACCCGATCGTTAATAGCTTAATTTGTTAATGATTGGGGGTTTTAGGCTTGATGACTTCAGTGTTGGATACAAGATGTGCTTACTTGTATAAAGTGAAGCAAAGGAGTGGAACAAAAGAGCTGGTAATGGGTATGTATGACACAGCAAAAACAACTGCCAGAAAGCAACACGAAGAATGCGGGAGGGTGGGGTGAGCGAGAGGAACAGGGATGGGGATTATGATAATACTGAAGTGACATCTGTTCAGCTGTGCCAAGCAGCTGTATCAGCTGAAAGGGAAGAAGCCCGAGCCAGGACAGGAGCCTCTGTTGATCCCACCATGACAGCAAAGGTAGCCAGGGTAGACACAAAGAACACACAGCTGCAGACAAATATAGGCTCAAAGGTTTAGTATAAAATGGTGATAAATATAGTGCCCAGAAAGCTAAGGGAACACTTATGATTTTGAATCCAGCCCACAAAAAAATGATGACTTTTTTTGTTACATCATTTTGTTGACAACAAATTACATTATGTATGTCAGTAAAAAAATGTCAGTATAAAAAAAGTGTTTTCTCAATGTTTTTCAAGAGTATTTATTTTTGTACCCTGTAACATTTGATAAGTTGGCTTTATTTAAATAAACCTCAGCAATCTCATTCGCTCAGAAAATAAGGTTAGCATAAGAAGAGCGAGTTCAGCTAACTTATTTGAGTGTTCAATATTCAGAGATGATAAGTAACATGAAGTTAATATAGTATACCTTGTTAAAAGAGTGCTAGTTTAATTGAAATTAAATACAACCTTAGTTTACAATAAATAAGCTCAGAAAATGTTGCTATGATTAAACTAGATTTGGAGCATTTTTACCCAATAACTTCCTTATTTATTAAGAGACAAATCTAGTTTTTGAGGCTTGACTTTCCTTAAACTGTATAGTTACAGTACAGGAACTGGTTGTATTAATGTTTAAACAACACCCCTGGACATTAATGCTAATTAGAAGTCATTAACCATCAGATTATTCCCACTCATACCATGAAAACACTCAGCTCAAGGAAAAATCACAAACATATTAGTGATGTCACGGGGGCTGCGTCCATCTTTTCAACCATCTGAGAGCTATACAAACCAAATCACACTGCTTCAAGATGTAAAGTCAGGGACAGATTACAGTGCAAGAATAGGAAGCATAGAAAAGATTGAAGTTGTGCCGCTGTTTGTCTTACCATGTAAGACATGTAAGAAAACAGACTTTATGACTTTCTTCAATCACAGATACGACTCAAAACTATTTTAGTGTAATACCTGGTAATGACCAGTTGATGAAATGATAATGTGACATGTGAAATGCTACGATGTTAAATTAAATCAATTTAGCTTCTTGAAAACAGGAAATGCGCAACAAAACAAATGAAAAAATGGGAAAAACTGGAGCATGAACTATATGGAATAGGCCTGACCTACAGATGAGCCCGAGGAAAACTAGCACCTCAATGGAATAAAACAAAGTTGGCCTAAAGAAAAGCAGCCAAAAAGAAAAGCCTTCACTCTCTCATAAAATACCAAGTACACCAGTGCCTCTATCTCTCTCTGAGGGAGAAACAAGGGAAGATTTTTTTTCAAATATTTTTATATTAAAGGATTTTTATGGAGGCTGTAGTTACACAATTTAACATCGACCTACCTGAAAGGAGAAGATGATCCAAATACAAGTATCTGTCCGCCTGTTCATCTTACTACTTGTTATTGTGACTTTCAGATGGAACACCACCAGTTTCTCTTCTGCAATGCTCTCCATGAAAGAGACAAATCACAGATGATCGCTATTTCTATATTCAAAGGCACTTGCATGTCAGGTGCATATGATGATAATGTACTCTCAATATTAAAGGAACACTTTACCCCAAGTTTGTGATAATTCGGTCCACTTCATGTTAGTCAGAAAGATTGTTATTCATTTATTTTATATGGATTTCTGAGGATCCCAGTGTTTGCAGCAGAACACTTATTATAATGTAGAAGCTGCTAATAGAAAATGGATTTCTCATTTTGTGTGCTATCTGGCAATCTATCTGAACAATGCTCGCTTCACACCAATATTGTGGACTAAAACTGTGTTTGCTACATCATTTGCTCTTTTGGTTGTGAAAAGTCTGATTTAAACCCTAATAAAATCCACTTTGGCAAGGAGAAGCTGCAATTGTGTTCATGTAACAGCTGCAGAATGGAACAAAGTGAAGTCTGGAGAACTGGTGTGAGAAAAAAAAAAAAACACAATTAATTTCTCCGACTGTAGCTTTTAAGTACTTTTGTATTTTGACAGTTTGAGCAGATTTAGCAAAAATCTATGTATTCTTTTGTATTGATTGCTAAATGTTCTATAATTAATGTTTTTGTCTACAAAATAAAATAAAAATCAGAAAATATTTGGAGGAATTTGCTTGCAATAACAAATCCAAGAAATAAAATGCCAGTCTAGTCTTGCTGCAAATCAGTTATTTATTTATGGTAGAGCTCATCAACGTTGCTGTCATATACATTAAAACACACTCTATTGTACTCATTTACAGTACCAATCAGAAAAACGGACAAACACCATGTGACCAGAGTCATACCATTTTCAGTTGATAGAGCTAAATAGTTAATAATATTAAAGTCTATGCCATATGAATTTGACACACTGTCTGGCACAGAAAAGCTATAATCATGTTTCAGAATCCTATTTTAAAGGCTGTGTTTGAGTGTTGTGTAAAATTACAGGGACTGCAATCAGATTAAATATTTTAGCAGCACAACTTTCAAACTCTCTTGCACTGCACATCTGCTGGACATGAGACTATTGTACAGAAACACCTATTTACTCGTGACTCTGCAGTCTGAATCTAAATACAGGAATGAAGAAAGGACCTTTTCCATGCTGGATCAGGTTGGCGAAAACAGAAGACATAAAAGGTGTTAATATTTCACTGGTAGTTAGTAGGGATGGGAATTGATAAGAATTTAGCAATTCCAATTCCATTATGGATGTTCCTTATTGATTTTCTTACTGATCCTCACTGGCTCTGCTTTGAGAGTCACTGCAATGCTTAGCAGCATGTCAAAAATATTCCTGATTAATTACATGCTGTGTGGTCAAATGTGTGTGCATGCTGGAGTTATTTGCCCTCTTTGTTGTGGTCAGTGTTAGGGTTGTTACTCAAAATAAGTAATATATTACACATATTACACCTAAACTTTCTCTTTAAAGTAATACTTAA
>VOQK01026612.1:0-10472 GCA_015052645.1 Benitochromis conjunctus
TTCTTTGTTGTTTTTTTTTTTTTTGTTGTTTTTTCTCCCCGTTGGACCTTGGGATGGGAAGGGGAAGAGGAGGGAAGGGGAAGTCACAACAGCAATGAGCTATTTATACAACCCTGATTCCTTTTTCTTTTTGGTTTGTAGCTGATTTCTTTAAAAGCTGCAGTTGTTTAGAAAGATAATTGATCCTATTGGATTGTGATCAGTTCTGTATGCTTGTTGTGATCAAATAAAACAAAATTTTAAAAAAAGGAGAAAAAAAAATCAACGTTCGTTCCAATAACCAGCAGGGAGCGAGCACTCCAAAAAGAAGACTGGCTGTTTGAAAGCAGCCCTCAGTAAACTCTTTCCGCTGGCAGATGTAAACTCAATGTGCTTAATACAGATCAGAAAGACATGAAAAACCTGCACAGGTTCACAGTGCATTAAGACAGTTTATTGTCTCAATCGCTGGGTTCAACTCTAAGCTAAGCAGAGACCGTTGAAAGTGAATCACATTCGGTGACTTCCAGTGACTCTGGGCGAAATAAGTGCCTGTGACGGGAAGAAGGCGGGACCTGAGATTAACGCTTCCAATCGAGTGACAGAGTTGACTTTGATCACCTTCAAGATGATGTGCGACAATTGAATTGTTTTAGTGTGTTGGAGCTTTACTGACAACATTATTCTCATTTTGCAATGTATGCTAATAATGTTGTACAGCAGAAAGATAACACAAGGTGTGATTTAAGGGTGGTCTACCTTAAATCACTACTATATAAGTGAATAGTGCACCTTTCATGGTACACCTTGGCTTCTCAGTCAGATCTGATGTCACATCAGGTTTCAAAAAGCCAAGATGGTGGCCTAATGCTAATCCTGCATTTTCAAACGCCACACACTCCTAGCCAACAGAAGTTTTCTTTTATGTACAGTCTATAGTTTTCCAGCCTGCACAAAATCCAGGAAGCAAACACTGATGTCGACTCATTGAAGACAAACAACTGAAACCAGCAAGCTTTCAGTGGAATCATATTTGAATAGTTTCTTAGAAGCAACTGTAATTGTTGTTTTTAGACTTTGAAAGAGACTTCAGTGTAATCTGGATGATTAACCAGCAAAGAAGGAATTTGTACTAATTTAGGTTGACAGATCCTAATATGTTTTTCAATGCCAAGAAAATGAGAGCTCAGAGTAAGAATCTGTTATCCTACCAGCTTTCTTTCTGTAAAGAAACATATCCTGGACCTTTTTCTCCGTCCCCGTCAATATTCAGTGCTGCACTAAGGTGTTATTTACATTCTCTGATTTGATATTTTCTAATCAGATCTGGAATCAGATCAACATTCAGTGTTGCTCAGTCGGGAAATGTGTTTGCGTAGCATCTTCACCGGTCGTGTCCTCACGTTAAACAGGCTGGAGCACAAAAATCAGGAACTCTTTAATCCAGGAGAAACTGGACCTGAGTCCCTGTTTCAGCATCCATGTAACAGAGTGCTCAGCTCAGTCTACGGACAATATGTGTCAGCAAGAGCAGAATTATAGGCGGCTTTTAGGAGCTCTGCAGATGCTCAGGCCATTTTCAAGAATTCTGCTGCATCACTGATCCGTTTCTGAACTCGAGGTCTGTCACATTCATGGATGTCAGAGTCATTTCAGCTCTTAGGCCTGACCCGTAAAACTACAGCGGTACTTAGTGTTCTCATCAAGAAAGGGCCACAGCTCGTCCACAGCAAAGTCAAAGAGTCACAAACACTTGATTGCAGTTACTTGGTTTAGGGAACAACTACAGGGCCAGGTGGGTTTGGCTACTTTCCCTTAATTAATGAAATCATCAGCTAATAATTGCATTTTGTATTTACTGGAGTCTGCAATCAGATAAACATTCAGCCTGTTTAACCCTGAGAACAAGTATGCTTTGTCTAATATTAACATTTATTTGATAAACACGCATAAAGCTTTATTATAGCAGCGTGGGGGAGAGCAGAGTGTAGATAGAATGAGTGTTTTAGATATGACCACACTGTATTCATATTTCTTTATAAATAATGATCCAGCTTGGTGCTTTTCCAGAGTCCCTCCGGCCAGATCACATCGGAGCAGAACAAAGGCCTGCTGAGGATGCGGATCCGCTCTTTGCCGTTTTCCTACATTTTAGCAGAGATCGAGAGGAAACCGTTTAAAGCTGGACGGTAACCGTGACGCCGCTAAGTGCCTGGAATTTATTTTAAAAGATTTTTATTTTTTTTACTGAAAAAAGGTTTGTGAGTGTTTGAGTCGATTAAAATGCGATAAAAAAAAAAAAAAAGAAGAAGAAGATTAGGACCTCTTACCAAAGGCCTTTTTATAAAATGCTTTGAAATTAAAAGATGCAGGATTTTACTCAAGCAACAAAACAAACAAAAAAACAAAAATATCTTCAATATCCTTGAAACAAGAAACGAAAAAGGAGAAAACGGCCCAGCTGATCGTTTGAAGGGCGTTTGAGGGAAAATAGCCGAAAACTCGCCCGAAAACCCCGCAGCCTGGAAAACGTTGGGCCCATAAAAATTACAATTCATCTACAATAATTCACAGAAGTATGGCGTTGGGATGAATAAAGAGAAAAAGACAGAGAACTGTTAAAGAATGAGGCCGCAGCTGCAGGCCTGCGATAATCCACACTGAACACATCCTAATCCAGCATCGTCAGCAAACACCGCTCACACACACATTTGTTTCGATGAATTTAGGATGACAAAGAAACAAATCTATTTCTTCATTACGAAACTAAATGAGGCCTTAATGTGCAGGTTTACGCGTGACGTGGATGTTCCACTACACGGAGTGTGAAACGTTCAAAGATGAAATGAGAGACACTTACACTCTGTGAACGGGTTTTCTCCTCTTGCGTCCCGCATACATGACTGTGACTCTTACAGAAGCGTCTGGAGAATCCGTCTTTCTGCGCTACATGTACAAATACTCTGCTTTTATCCTCCCCAACAACGCGCAACTGGAAAAGCTCCGCCAAATTAAAATATGCGATAAAGAACCCGACCTGACAAAAATGAGAGCATTCTCCAGTCACATGCAAACATCAACTTGTTTTGAGTGAGAAAGGAACGCAGAGTTTTGCGCCTGAGGAAAAGGAGTGCGCACTCTGCTCCACTTTCTAAGTGCAACAGAAGAAGCTCAAAAACACGCACGGAGAGCTCCCAGTATTCCCATTTATTCGGCTACATCAGCAGTGTCCTCCAATTAGGCTGGACAGCAGTTACGAGATGGACAGCGGGCGCGCGCATTCCACTAGCGGGTGAGCCCGATGCAAATTAACGGATGCGCGCTTCATAGGATTTGCGTTCAATGCAGTTCGGGGCGGCAGGCAGGGAGGCGTGTGGGAAACGTGCGCGTGCACATAGGAGAGTCTCCTGGAAACACTGGCACAGCGAGTTCACGCCAGCGCGTTCCCGAGCGAGTCCTGGCGTCCAATCAGCGCACAAAGCAGACGCGGAGGGTTACGCGGAGGCTGAATGTGGGCCAGGGGTCAGACTCATACATGTCAGGGAGTTTATTCGGACATTGATCATATGTGTGGCGGGACAGAGGGACAAACAGGAGCAACACAATATTACCATAAAGACTGCAGAGAGGTCAAAAGGATTCAGATGAGAATTAAAAGGACCACATAAACATACAACATGGAAACAACCTCATGCCAGACAATCACAATAAGAGTGGGAATAACAAAGTGAGACTGAAAACAATCCGGGGAACAAGGAGGTCCCCATCCTCCTTTTTATGAGACAAATCCTCGGTACATGATTAGGAAAACTTAATGATTAATAGGAACATTAAAGAAATACTTAAATGGCATCACTGTTGCTTCACAGCAAGAAGGTTCTGGGTTCGAATCCACAAATCTGCATGTTCTCTCCGTGTGTGTGGGTTCTCTACAGGTACTCCAGCTTCTTCCCACAGAACAAAGACATGCAGGGTTAGGTTAACCTGGAATTCTGTGGGTGTGTGTGTTTGTCTGTCTGTTACCTATGCTGGATCTGCCACAGGCTGGTGACCAGGCAAGGATTTACCTTGCCTTTGGCCCTGTAGCGGCTGGCATAGGCACCATCTCTTTATATTTGGTCTTCGAGGAGCCAGGCTTTTTGTAAGTGGCCTTTGTTTTGTTATACAAAGCTCTTCATACTGACATATGTACCCAAACAAAACTACATTTATTCCCAATATTTGATTCAAATCTACAAACAAAGTTTGAAGTTGTATTTGCAGTTATAAGCCTACAGTTTGGTTTTACATTGTTTGTCACTGGCCACTGTGTGGCACCAAAGATCAAGTCAAAGTCAAAGTAGCCTGTAGTGAGTTCAAGAGTCTGACGGCTTGTGGGAAAAAGCTATTTCGCAGTCTGGAGGATCGGGCCCCGATGCTGCGATAGCGTCTGCTGGATTGGAGGAGAGAAAAGAGTCCATGTGAGGGGTCAAGCACGATGCAGGAGGCCTTCCTGATGCAGCGCTTGTGGAAGACGTCCTGTAGCAGAGACAGAGATGTTTTGGTGATCTTGGCAGCTGCTTTAAGGATCCGATGTAGCTGGCTGAGATCGCAGACTTTGCAGTTACCGAACCACACGGAGATGCAGCTGGTCAGAACGCTCTCTATGGTGCTCCTGTAGAACACGGGAGGAAGGTTGGCTCGGTTCAGGCGTCTCAGGAAGTGGAGACGCTGCTGGGCCTTGTTGGTGATGGAGGTGGTGTTGGTGGTCTAGGTGAGGTCGTCTGAGATGTGAGCTCCCAGGAACTTGACGCTGTTTTTTGTTTATTTTTGCCTGTCCCGTTTGGATCTTTAACTATCAGAATTATTGTCTGAAGGCCATGATAGACGCCCAACGGATTTATTTTACTAAATGGACCATCACAGCTTTGCTGTGTTGATCCATTTGATTGACCTTTGTTATTATTATTTATTTATTTCTTTTATTTTCAGTTATTATACATGGGACAGACATGGTTATGGGATAGGAAAAATAGAGAGAGAGAGATAGGGAGGGAGGGAGGGAGAGAGGGAGAGAAAAACAGAGGGGACGAGGGACAGTGAGAGAGGACAAAAAAGAAAAAAAATCATGCTCAGGAACTCAATCACAACATGCTCCAGGACAGCAGCCAAGAAAGGTGTAGGTTGTGTTTGTGAACTTGATGCTGTTAACAGTCTTCACCGAGTGGTGTGTGGGTGGAGCCGGTCTTCCTGAAGTTGACGATCATCTCCTTGGGTTGGTCCACATTCAGTGACAGGTTGTTCTCGCTGCACCAGGACACCAGCTGCTGAACCTCATCTCTGTACGCCGACTCGTCGTTGCTGCTGATGAGTCCAACCACGGTCATCAGCGAACTTGATGATGTGGTGAGAGCTGTGCAGGGCGCTGCAGTCGTGTGTCAGCAGAGTGAACAACAGTGGGCTGAGAACACAGCCCTGAGGAGCTCCTGTGCTCAGCCTGATGGTGCTGGAGACGTTGTCGAGGCCTCTCTGACAGGAACTCTAGTATCCAGTTGCAGAGAGAGGTGCTCATGATGGTGTTGAATGCTGAGCTGAAGTCTATGAACAGTATTCTGACATAAGCATCTTTCTTGTCCAGGTGGGAGAGGGAGAGGTGAAGTGCATTGGAGCGCAGATCTTAATTTAAACGATGATGTTTGATGTTCTTATGTTCTCATCTCCGTCTCGAGGGATAATCCCGTCCACTTTACTTTCATAACAGCCTAAACAGAAGGAGCAGGGCTACCTGGCTAAACAAACTTTCAGAGTTCAAGGCATAAAAGAGAGGTCTATCTCAAGCGTGTGACACAGTTCTATGATAAACTGAAGCAGCTGAAAAAGAGTTCATTTGGACGATTTCATATCACAGATTTTCTGTTTGTAACATTCCCATCACAGCCCTGTACCTTTCTGCCATGAGCACGTGCACATGCAGAGGCTGGACACAGTGAGTCACATGACCACTCTAAAGGTGATAGGTTAGATTGTAGCATTTATTGGGAACCTTCAATAATGAAGTGTGAGTTCATTGCTTATTAAACTTTAGTAAATATGGATTTTTCTGTGAATAATTACATCATTTATGAAATAAATAATAAATATTCCTTAATAATGGAATTGTTTAAGTTGATAGTTACAAAATGCATCATTTCGTCATTTTGCTTGTTAACCTGTTAGAAAAATATGCTGGTGCAGCTCAGGATGTCCACATTCACCACCAACGTCCAATGAAAAAAATGCTCTGATCTGTTTCCAAGCAAAATGTAATTTCACTCAATTTCTTTAAATTAAAGTAAAATTTTAATGACATTTGGTCCAGATTTTCAAAGTATTTCATTGAGCTCATCCACTGTCTTCAACCACAAACATATGTCTAATGTTGTTTGACTGATTAGCCAAACACTGTTATACAATAGCTGTGGTCAGTTACTGTTTCAGGGATGCCATTTCTGAATCCTTGCAGATATGAGAAACACAATTGGAATTTTGGCGATATAAACTGACCACGTGAGGCTCCTGATACCTAACCCTATAATAAACTGGGGGTTTCTCTCTTAGGGCCTGAGCATGAAACGCGCGATGGTTGTATCTCCTCGATTTATTTTTATTCAGGCCAAAGATTTGGCGTTTTGAGGGTCAGGTGAAGTGAAAACGCAGCAAAATGACAGTCCTGAAATAACTGAGCCCTCAGGCTGACTTTCATGTTTCTTTATGAAATTTGCTACACACATGTAACATGCAAAGACCAAAGAAGCCCATCAGGGCCACGTTCCAAACCCAACGGGGAGCCTGCCATTTTGTACTGAAGATGACAATGTTATCATTTCAACGTGCTGCACTTTTGCGAAGTCCTCGTAGGGATCATACTTGGGCAGTCTAAACTACACACCTGTGCAGGTGTTAAATTGCAAATTTAATGTGGCTAATTTTGATCATTTTCATGAAATTTAAATTTGCTGTCATTCACACAAACATTCTCCAGTGTGGACCAAACTTCTCACATGTGACAAGGCTCTGCCCCGAACACGTTTCAGTTGTAAAACTGACAGTAGTTACAGCGCCACCTAGTGGGAACAGGAAATGTCATGTTTTACACTTTGGAGTACAGTTTCAAGGCAGTTCACCCCAGCAAAGTCAAATTTCTCCAGGAAAGCCTTGAGGATTTGGTCTTAGGTTAGACTTCACCACAGGGCGTGACCCTGGCGGCATGGTGAATTTTAATGTTTTACAATGAAGCATGAAATTGCTATAACTCAAAGAAATCGAGTCCAGTGTCTACCAAACATCACAGGCATGATGAACAGATTGACATACCCATTATCAGCAATAGTTAGAGCTTCACATAGTGGGAACAGGTTGCCATGGAATATTGCAAACTGGCTCCACAGCACAAAATACAACATTTACAGAATACATAGTTTCAGAAAAGCAGCCCCTGCACTGTTTCATCGATGGGTGAAATTTGGTAGCCTAATGTATCATCTTAAGGTCTCTTGGAGTCATGACCTAAACCCAACGGGAAGCTGGGCTCGTACTTTAATGAACTCCTCGTAGGGATTTCATCAGATCAACAAACTCTTGGGTGAGTGGACTCCTTGGTAGGACCTCATATTGCCAAGCATTTGAGTTTTTGTGAAACAGCATGGTCATGGTGTCCCGCTGAGTTCACCATGCAGCATGTTCACAGTATAGCACAGTCCATTTACCATGTACCATTTAATTATGAACTGTTCAAGTCCGTTCATCAGTTCATACAGGTTCGGTAGTCCTACTGCAGCGGTGGTCGGGCAGCTCGCCATCCCGCACTGAATGGCCGGGTTATTTTATACTGTAGGTAACTCGTGACGGAGCACGCCAATCACAGGGACAGCAGGGAAAAAATGACAAAAAGTGTCTTTATCCAAATACTGATGGACCTAACTAAACAAATGAATATCTGGTCACAGTGGTAATTGTACTATCAAGTGAATACAGCATGAAAGAATAGCAGCTGTGTTATATACCAAGGTCACAGGACAAGAGCTGTTTTACTTATTACTGCAACTTATTGTTCAGACCTTCTTTCTCATGCATCAAGACACAAACGCACAACAAAACAGCCCATAATATTATCTTGGACTGAAACACCAGATGTTCTCATAGGTAACTGTTCCTTTTGAATGGGGCTTTACTGTGTGGCAGGCAGCCTGTAAAGCAGGGGTCTCCAACTCCAGGCCTCGAGGGCCGGTGTCCTGCAGGTTTTAGATGTGTCCTTGATCCACCACAGCTGATTTAAATGGTTAAACGACCTCCTCAACATGTCTTGAAGTTCTCCAGAGGCCTGCTAATGGACTAATCCTTTGATTCAGGTGTGCTGACCCAGGGTGTTATCTAAAACCTGCAGGACACCATGGTGGTTATGGTGGATTGAAATGGCTGTGGTGAACATGTACTTTAAGAAGAGGGAACAATGCCTGAGGAATGGAGAGGTGTAGTGGTACAGATTTTCAAGAGCAAGGGTGATGCACAGAGCTGTCAGGTTAAAAAGAGAGGCGACAGTGAGCAGCAGGATGGCTTTATGCTGAGAAAACAGTGCTTTAAGTGGGCCAATAGAGAAGTATGGAGAAGGTCAGAAGGAGTTACGCTGTGTCTTTGTGGAGCTATCGAAGGCTTATGATGGTGCCAAGAGAGGGACCGTGGTACTGCATGACGAAGAGTGCAAGATACATGAGGCTGGTGCAGGAGCTGTATACAGGAGGACAGTGAGCCAGTGCTGAGGTGTGCAGTAGGAATGACAGATGAGCTCAAGGTAGCGCCTTCTTGTTTGCTGTAGATATACACATAGTCTGTTAGGTGAGGTCAGGCAGGCGTGTCCATGGACTCTCCTGCTGTCCATGCAGACAACATTGTGATCTGAAGTAAGAGTAGTGAGTGGGTGGAAGAAAGTCTGGAGAGGTGGAGGTATGCACTGGAGAAAGAAGAAATCAAAGACAGGTAGAAAGGTGAACACACAAGGAGTAGAGATAGTGGAAGTGCATGAGTTCAAAGACCTGAGGTCAACCATCCAAAGCAACAGACAGTGTGCAAAAGAGGTGAAGAAGAGAGTCCATGCATGGTGGAGCAGGTTACGATGAGCGTCAGGGGTGACAGAGGAAAAGCAGTAGTGAAAGGGAAGCTTTCCAAACAATAGAGAGACTCTCTGAAGATGATGGCACTGACAAACAGGAGACTGGGCTGGAGCTATACACATTCAGTCCTCATCTAACTGCACTGTTAATGAACTTTAACATGCTAACTGTGGACTAGAGACTTTGAGATACAGCGCTCAGGGTTTTAGTCTTACCTGGTGAATTGTCTGGAATTCACACTCCTGGGAAACCTGACAATTGTTTTCCACTTGTGAATAGCTGTACATAGCACATGTTCTCTGCTGGCCTGCACTGTGCCAGGGCCTTTAGTCTTCACAGCCCATATTGTAGATATTTACTGTGCCTCTCGTTTCCATGAGAGGTGTAAATAACAACCACGTGATTAAACTGGTAATAGGCACAGTTCTGTTTCTCAGTCCAACAGCTAAGGGGGGTGTCCATTCCAGTTTGTCCTCTCTTTGCAAGGAATTCCTTCAGACTGATTTGGTTTGAAAGGATCCATCCATCCATTCATGGCTACCCAGGTACATGAGAGCCAGTGAACATAAAGGCAAAGAGCAGCTTGTTTGGAGTTCAGATGAATCACAGTGTTAATCCAAGTATGAATGTGGAGTCTTATCAGCACATTCACAGATGTTTGAAAGATCATACCAACAACGATGAATGTTGTTGCTTTGTAGAGCAAAGCTTTTTAAGCCCAGAGAAACCTGGCTCAAAGGAGGATGACAGAACAGTTTGCATCTAATTCTGCAACACGTTTGGTCATTAAACTCCAAGTGGATGAAGATGAATGAGACATTATACAAACACAAACTCTCCTCATTTCTAACACCAAGTGTACTGTTACTACCAAGAGCCATTACATCCATTAATAGGTTTGTTTAATAAATGACTTGTGGTCTTCATCTGCAAGGCTTTTTGAACTAAAGATCCAGGAATGTTTGCTTTCATGAAGTTCCCTCTCTTGATTTCTGGGCCACACGCTTGATGGCAGAAGAGAAAGTCCTTTTGCTTTGCTTTCCCATCTCTGTCAGGGCCTGCGGTCTAATAAAGTTTATTCCTATTAATTAAATAAGGAAGAAAATTGCAGTTACAGTAGGAACCATTTTTTGCTATTAACTATCGTTTTATGGATGGGAAACAAATGTGTCTGGTAGGCACTGGTGCTTCTACACCCAGTTAACTAACATGGCCATAATTTTCTTGGTTTATGTGATTGCACAGAACCCCAGGATGCTTACCAGCTGATCCCAGGCACACAAAAACTCGACCCACTTGCTGTTCAAGCCTAAACCTGGCTTAAAACAGAATGATCGAAAGCCCTCGTAAATAAGTTGAACACAGTGT
>VOQK01026612.1:10492-23489 GCA_015052645.1 Benitochromis conjunctus
TGTTAGTTCTTGCACACATATTTATGGACATTAGACAAAGGGTAATTATTTGTTAAACTTACATTACATGTATAACAAAATGTCAATATGAAAGTAGATTACATTGTTTTGATTCTTTTTACAAAGAACAGAAATATGGCAGCGGTCAAGGCACGACCTTAAATGGGTCAGAACTCCAGCACGACTGTGAGGACAACATGTGGCTCCAGGTTTTTCATAGCAGCCACAGTCAAAGTCCAACATCAAAGGCCTGTCACAGGATCGATGTCCTCAGGCTGAACAGTCAGCGCTTCATACTGGGAACGTTTTCATTCGCCACGACACAGAACACAGGAGGGGAAACAGGCCCTATTACACAGACTTTTAGCATGCTTTCATTTAAGACTACACGTAAACGCTGCGTTAAAGCTCACTCCCAGATATAAACATGACAGATTCCCACTGAGCAGCAGGAATAAGAAAGCTGCCTTGTTCATCCTGTTTTCTGCTCAGGTAGTGTGCACATTATAGACTGCATCTGATCAAAAGAGTCAAACAAAAGAAGGAACAAAGTCAAAAACAGTAAACAAAGACGTCTCCATGTCTCACTGAAAATACTCTTTGCAGTGATATGAAAAGTCACATTTTCATTTTGATATTTTCCCTTGTTTGCATTGTTTGAATACTTGAACTGAATGCTGGATGCACTTAAAGATCAACCTTACTAATTTACAGTCCAGATACTGTATGTCCTACAGACATGGCTTCCCTTAAACCACAGAAGAACTCAGACAACAACCAGGAAAAATGTATTTTATTGGATCTGCTTTCTACAAAAACTTAGATAAGAGATGCATTTCAGCTGCCTATTCAGCGAGAAGGCACAGAGAAAGTATAGGGTTATACTGGATATGGCTCAGTTTCAATGCATTTACTCTCCATGCTACATCACAATAATGGAAAGGGGAGGAAAGCTGCTGCAAATTCATTAGCAAATCCACCTGAATGTGTCTCATAAAGCACTGATGAATTCAGGTCGATGAACGTCCTTTGAACCACAAGTCCATCAGTCGTTTTTAAAAATGCTCTCAGCTTTATTTCTTGTAAAGTGAATTGATCACACATTAATGAGGTGTCTGGTCTAAGTAACATCTAAACATATGTTTGAAACTGTTCACCACCTGTTGTCCAGGTATGGACCTACCACAGGTTTTTAACACTCTGTGTTCCTCCCCAGGAGTGTTGCAGTGATGTTATGTTTTCTGCTTGAACTTCTTCACAGTTACAGTGACTCTAATGTCAGACTGTTCTCACTCCTGGGCTGGAAATTACTCGCCTTTTGCCAAAGCCACACACTTTAATGAGTCTGTCACGTTCAACAAGAAGGCGTACCAGAGCATGTTTGCTCCAGGACCTGGATTATGATGCAGGTATCGTCTGATTTCTGTAAATGTAGTACTGCAGAGGTGAACTGGCATCTGGCCTCATCACCGTGGCTCAGAGGAAATGACACTTGAACTTTTAGCAGAGAAATGAGCTGCTCGATTTATAAAATCTGTGGTGCTGAGATGAAAGAGGACGGGGAAAGAACGAAGCAAACCATGTCCTTTAATAACCTAATCAAGTGTCAAAAACAAACCAGTGACAGGGAACAAAAAATCAAAACAGTGCTACACCCAAAGGCACAAACAAACCAGCTGGTCTGCTGGTAGATGGACCTGAGACTGATCCTTCCTGCGCTTCTCCAACCTCCAAGCATGGGTTGGGCAGGTGAGTCAAGGCACCAGTATCATGGTGAGACATAGGTGACATCTGACTAAACAACATCATATGGCACCTGGGTTAACGACTTAGAGAGGAGTAAAACTCATATTGAAAATGGTCAAAGTAATGTTTCAAAGGAGGTGGCCCAGAAATTTGGATGCAGCTTTGATTAGTGTGCTATTTTTATACCAAGCTGTCTGTGTAAACACAGCAATGGAAAGGTCCTGCAGGCTTTTCCAGTTATCTTCAACTGAACAGTTAACTGAGATCAATGCAGAGCAAGGGGAAATCCCCACACAGCCAAACCCACTCTGGTCCAGCAATGCTTGCTGTTCTTTAAGTTTTGGCCATTACTTCATGAAGTGATGTAGTCCAACCAAAACGCTTGAATTTCTACAGCAGCCTCCAAACCTCACAAAGGCACGATTGTGATCTTCGCTGTGAAATTGTGGGACGTGAGCTCTTTCTGCTACTGGAACATATCCTCCATCTACGTGCATTTACACTGCACACAGAAAAACACATGTATGACATAATAACATGTGCTGGACTCGTGCAGACCTTCTTCTAAAACAAATACAACTAGTATCACATTTATGCAGTCAAGCCCTTTAAGGGTTTAAACAACATAGAGAGTACATGTTGGAAGGTACTGCTCAGTGACTTTTATGCTGCTGTTATAATAAATTTGAAATTGATCCTAACTTTATCAAAGTTTAGAATGAATATATTTAAAACATCATTACTCTCTCATGTGTGGTTTCCCTTATAAATAACATCTTTGGCTGTTTGTATTCACCCAATCGACCCTCCAACTAGTTTGAGCTCCACCATGCTAAATGCACTTGCGGCTTCATACTTCATTATTATCATAGTGCATCTTCACTAAAGCAACAGCTTTTAAACACAACAGACAAAGTGTATCTGATACAGAGGGCTATAAAACACAATAATAAGTGGAAGTGTGTGAATGTGTGGATAAGCACTGATACAGGCAAAGAATATACTGGGTTTGTCCTTCTCCAGCACCAGCAGCACCATGGAGGCTTGCCTCCAGTCCATCAGGTATGTGGCTGCGTCAGAGAAAGTGTGAAGGAGGTTCTGCTGTGCTCAGCACTGCTGATATCACTCTGCTGAATAGAGAGAACAGCATGTTCAACAGAAGATCACACTGACAAAAGCAGAGTCATTCAATCAGTTTTGGGTGGAGACCTTTAACACCAATAATTATATTCTCTTGTTATATTTCTTTATTGCTGCATATAATAGCAGAAAAACTACGGAAGCCGAGAACGGCCGTATCCGTTAACAATATTTTTATCTCGTTATCACGAGAAAACGGTTTTGTTTTCTCGAGATAACGGGATAAATAACTCATTATCTTGGGAAAACGCCATGAAAATGTTTTTCTTATGCATGTCCTCTCTCGGCTTCCGTAGAAAAACACAGACTGTTTGGAAAAATACAAATGTAATGATTGCAAATACAGCAGCTGCACAGACTCAACGAGGCTCAGATACCCAAGGCCTCAACCACAATTTTGTTTCAACAGCTGTATTAAAATGACTAAACGTACTGTTTCTGCAATGATTACGACGAAGAAAAATGCAATGACATTATGAACAGGAAGTCAGTGGTGTCCAGTTAAAAACAGGAAGTAAGTATGGCACAACAAGAGTCACGTCCACACAATATGTCTGGCTGCATGCATCCTAGTTCACGCTGCTCCTCTCAGAACGAGTGGATCAGGGGCGACGCAGAGCAGACGGATCATCTGCTCACAATACAACCATAGCTGGATTTTAAAATCAGGAGCTCTCCGCGAATCGCCGCCTTACCGGGTTTACATGGGGTTTGTCGGGTTGCTTTTGCCCCCTGGGAGGGTCTCCCAAGGCAAAATGGTGAGGTGAGGGTCTTTAGCCCATGGGGCACAGCCAGGCACAGCGCCCGCCCACCTGTAGGCCCACAGCCTGCAGGAGGCACAGTGTGTGTTGGCCCTACATGACCAATCCCCCACTAATGAGACTGGCGACCGGGACATGGACCGTCACCTCTTTGGTGATGAAGGAGCCTGAGCTAGTGAGAGGTCCTAGCTAGTTATAGCAGGGTTTACCTCAGCGCATGGCTTCCCTCTGGAATCGGCCTCCTGAAAAGGGGCTGGACTCTGTTCCAGGCTGGTGATGCCCTCGATGAGAGGTGTCAGGGCCTGGAATGAGCAGTTTAAGTATCTCTGGGTCTTGTTCATGAGTGAGGAAGAGAGGAGAGAACTAAGATCGACTGCAGTTAATTCTAACGGAGCGAGACAAAATATAAGCGAATAATCCAGAAAAAACAGATACAAAGTTATTGATTGATTTGCATGTCACTGGGTGAAATAAGTACACCACAGATTGGTTGTATGCCCAAGTGGCTCAGAGATTACAATCAATCAGTCAGTATCTCAACCAACCAACCAACCAATCTTACAGATACTCCCGATCCTAACTTGCTATGTGCATAGACACCTGTCCACAGAATCAGTTTCTTCCATTCCAACCTCTCCACTACCATGGCTAAGACCAAAGAGCTGTCAAAGGATGCTGGATAGACCATCCAGAGTGGGCTACAAGACCATCAGCAAAAAGCTTGGTGAGGAGGTGACAACCGTTAGTGTGATTATTCCTAAATAGAAGTAATATTAAACGACCATCAGTTGCCCTTGGTCTGGAGCTCAATGCAAATTCATTTCCCATGCAAATGACTTTGCACTGAGCAAAGTAATGGGATGAGGATGATCATGAAAAACGTGGTGGATCAGCCTTAAACCACACTGGAAGAGCTTGTTAAAATGTTATGTGAAGGCAGTTGGGAAAGCAGTTACCAACAATACCGGTGATGAACAAACTACGCAGAGTTCAAAGGGTCCCCCTGCTCAAGAGTGCAAACGTACTAGCCTGTCCTACTGACCATTAATGCTAATTAGGCTGTTGGTCAAAAAAATAAACAAACCAAAAAAACATTCATACATTTTTACATTTCGATGACCGGCACTCAGGGCCACTACCTCATGTTGTAGTGTAAGCTGGGGGTGAGTTTTCTGTTCTGTTCTGTGGTGGGAGTGCTTACCTGTATGTGCTTGTTGCTTTCTAGGTAGTGCTGAATATTATGTGAGTGCTCTGTGGAAAGCACATTGGGAGGAGCAAGTTGAGAACCGATGTTAACGTTCTCCTGGCTGATGGCTGATGTGCCCACCACAGGCTCACTGTGAGTCCACTGGGAGTAGCAGGAACCTTGATCCAAAAGGTCCAAAGATGTGCCAGGCACTTTGAGGCTTGAAGACTCAGAGACGGACAGGATGTCACGTCCGGCTGGGTTGGAAGGAAACATGCAGCTGCTAGGTGTAGCTGCCGGGTAACCTGCCAGCCCTCCTTGTAGTGTGCGATTCAGTCTGGTGTCATTCCTCGGGAAAACACTAGCACAGGTTTGGTTTTGTGAATTTTGGCACTGCAGTGCTGGCATTGTCTTCTGTCCATTTTGCATCATGCTAGCATGAAGCAGCTTTCGCTGCTGGCTCTGTGGCCACTGCTGAAGAGGATGGTTTTTCAATGGAAGACTTTCTTGCAGATGGGGTGAAGGAACTTGAAAGGGTGTATTAGGGGAAGTAAAATCTTTGCAAGGAATTAGCGGTGGCACACTGTCCATAACAATGGGTGGTGAATTGTTTGGCTGTGGAACAGAGCTCTGTATCTGACAACTTCCTGCCATTACAGGTGCCTGCAAATTGTTTTGATGTAGCAGAATATGGTTGGACTGCTGGACTTGACCAGAATTCTCCTGATGGAAGCACATATTTGTGACAGATGCTTGGTCACGGCACTGAAAAGAAGCTAAAGAATTATCAGCTGAGATGTCAGGGACAGCGAGATCAGGCAGCTCAATAGATGGGCTGAAGATGTCGTGGAGCTGGAGCTGCTGAAGAGACGGCAGGCTGGTGTCAGCCTGGGGACCCTGGTGAGAGAGCTTCTGGGTGCTACTGAACATCTGAGGAGGTTCTGCCACACTTTGCCCTGATGTCACTGCTACAGTGGCCGCATGCTGTTGGTGAATGTAGAGGCCATTCACTGGAGAGTAAGTGCAATCGGGGCTGGGTGCCTGTAATAACTGTGGCTCACAGAGATCAGTGGCAGAGACATGGGCAGGTTGAGTGACGGGGTCCTGTTGATGGTTGATGATGGCTGTGAGGCAGTTGGGAGGGACGGTGTCCAGACAATCTTCTGCTTTCTCCTTGAACAAAATGCTATCAATGTAGTCAAATACATCGCTGGCGACAATACTGTCCAGATCAGAACCAACCTTACTCTGTGAATCCTCCTGTCCGAATCTCTTCAGAGCATTTTCCCACTCTAAGAGCTCAGCATTGTCTACCTCCAGTGTTTGCAACGCTGAATAAAAATCCCCACTCTGTGCCATTTTTTCAAAGCTGCCAATCACAGCCATGACTGACTGCTTGGCCTCCTCTTTCACCACAACAGGCTCACTTGTTGTAACCATTTCCTCATTGCCCTGCCATGCATCGCTGACAACACTGACCAGGGCCCTGCTGTCCATGAACACTCGATCCACAGGGAGCGGGTTCTCCACAGTCTGGGTGTACACACTTTCATCCTGACTCAAGAAGCAGTCCAGCAAAGAGCCGGGCACCACATCCTTCTTCATGTCATTGTTGCCGAACATTTTATTGGACTGATACTGCGAGATGTCCACTGTGGGGCCGGTGTTATAGAGGGTGGCCTCTCCTTTGGTGAAGCTGAAGGGAAGCTGCAGACTCCTTTGGCGCAGATACTCCTCACCCTCGGCGTTACTGGAACAGGCCAGGGAGAACATGGTCCATTACAAATACTAGTTTCAGTCTTTGGTTTATCTAGGCTCTGGGTTCACATTACTATCTGATTTCATACTTTAAACAACCAGTCAAAGGGCTCTAACACTGACCTTATGGCTTTTTGATATGAAATGATAAATTCAGGTCTCCCTCCTTTGTAGATCATCTTGGCATTGGCCTTCACCCACACCCAGCTGCCCGGTTTGCTGAGGAGCCTGAACACAGTCAACCCACTCTCTCCTGTTTTAAGCACTGAGACATTACGATGACAAAACATACATGAAAGGGTTCATAATGTAAAAGGAGAAGGTGAGAGATTATGCTGAGGTGTTTTTTTACTGTAACCAGACTGGGCATCATGGTGCCCAGTCTGAATAGAGTCTTTTTTCTCTCCTCCTGATCCCTGATGTTGTGCTGTGTATTTCACTGTTTCTCTACAAAAAACTACCTATTCTGACCTGTATCCCCGATGTGATGTTTGTGCAATGTATGTTTGGTCGGAGAGGTCCCATTTCGCTGCAGGAAACTGTATGTGACAATAAAGGTTATCTATCTATCTATCTATCTATCTATCTATCTATCTATCTATCTATATATAATCTGATATTAAGCAAGAATGGGAAACAAAATAACAGCAGCTGGTCTCTTGTGTTCACCAATACTGTTCTTAAAAGAAGTAACCATGTTGCCCTGTTACACAAAGATCAAAACTACAGTATATCACTTTTTAACATTTGTAGGTGTAAATTTTCATCATCTTGTGTCCTTCCACCACTGCTCCCTCCTCCCTCATCCTCTTTCTCTCCTCAAGCTTGATCTCCTGAACTGAAGTCAGGGCTCTGTCACACAAACACGTGTATAAACATCCTTATTTATTCCACATATTGTCACAATTACTTGATTGTAATTGTGCATCTCACTACGATGGCATGAATGGTATTAAATTTGAAGGCTGGCTGTGAATGGCTAACATACTACGGATGTGGTTGTCGGCGCAGTGCATCATGTCAGCTGCGTGGATAAACTGGTATCCGGAGCCTTTCATGCACAGCTCAATCTCTGAATAGCCCAGCACGATCTTCCCCCTGGAAAGAGGCAAAAAATGGTAAATTCATGGACATTGGAATAAGATTCAGCTAACAGGCAAACGGGCTAGCAGTAAAGCTGACATCAATGTGACTGAATATTGGCTTTCACTGAGGAGGATGGTGTTCTTTAAGTACTTTTAAAACAAATATATGAAGAATATAAACAATGCACCATCCCAGATAATATAGTAAAGAAAGAAAAATAATGAATTTGCTATACCTGCTATCGATCCCTGTGGGAGTGAAGTCCAGCTTGTGCTTGGTTTGAAACAGGAGCATTTTAGCTCTGATCTCCACAATGGACGGAGGCTGGACAGGCATGGCAATGGTGAACAGGGCCAGCTGAGGTCTGTTACAGGCCCCGTTGTCCCTCAACAGACTCTGGCCGTGGAGGTACTTCAGTCGCCCCTGGAACTTGAGAGCCTGGTTAACATAAGGAAAGGCATGAGACAGGTTTTTGGATGGTTTTTATGAGCTGACCTTCAACAATTAAACTAACCAGAAAGCCAGAGGAATTGTCCAGCAGGCAGCGGAAGCGACACACAAAGCTCCGCTCCAGGAAGGAGGAGTTCTCCGGCGGGAGGTGCTCCAGATTGTACATCACTGTATTACCACAACTCTGCAAGACTGAGAAGGCAGGTGAAGCTCAAGTATCGCACGACAGAACAGTCTGAAGCACCGATTTATGCCATAGCAGCAGAGCGACTCTATAAATAGGCGCCAGTTCAGTTAGCGCCTCGGCTTGTAGTCCATCAGAGTTTGGTGCAGAAGTATTGCATACATTGAAATTATACTTGTGGAACCCTGTGATAGACAGTTTCTCCAGGGTATGTCCCGCTGCTTGTCCCGTAACAGCTGGGATGGATCAATTACAGGGACAGTTATCAGCCTCCGTCAACAAGTCGAGTCACAGTCCATGTGACCAAACGCTCGGAAGTGTCTTATTGGCCATAATTTGTACTTGGCACTCAAATGTTGTATAAAGCCAAGAAGGAACAACAATAATAGTGACTCATACTGTGTGAGCTGAGATCGGGCTGCAGGTACACCGAGAACCCCCGCCACAAAAGAGTATCAGAGTTTCTAATTTTAGAGATATTGTGCTAGTAGATACACCTGTGGTATCAGTTTGACACTTGTACGCTGCCTCGTTCTTAAGTTACTGCATTCACAAACTTGGGTTCCACGCCATCCACACCACCTGCAGGGGTGGTGGTGGGGGACCACAACAATACCTGATTAGCCTTTTCCGACTGAGAGGTAAAACGGTTGTCTGATAAGATATTTAGAGCAAAGATATTGTCTCAAAGGTTGTAGATACAGGATGCATAACACATGCACTGTTACACAGCTCACGGTCGCTTACTTACCATCCTCCTCGGCTGCAGCAGGTGGGTTTAGAGCAAAGTGGAGCTGCTCTCTGAACGTGTTGCGATCATCAGTGTGGATGAGATCAAACACACTCTGATGTACCACGTCTGACTGTTGGCAGAGGAGAGCACGGGATCAGTCATCCAAGCAACATTCAAGCTGGACGGGATGGTGTGAGTTTGGCTTATGCTGTTTGAGTGGTGTAACAAGCTTCTGGGACAACAAACACAGCACACCATGTGTGTCCAGGGTGGGAGGGGAATTCTCATGTTTGGACTTCCACCGCTTTACTAAAGATGCCTATAATATATTCAGTTTTTAACATATATTTTCAATAAGAGATCCAAAAATATGATTCTTATGTTATTATTTGATTGTATGTTGATAAACTCTAATATTGCATTACATGAAGCATTTCTGTTGTAAAACCGCAGCGATATCCTCGCTATGGCTCGGTCTCCTCCAGCACCTTCAGCACTGGTCCAACAATGAACAGCTCACAGTATGAAGGTGTATCCTAACTTAATGCATCCGGCACACAAACGCACCACTGATCTGTGAAAATGACACACTGAGAAAGACATTTCTTTTTTCACCGTTGTGAAACTTCTGGCTGCTTCCTTTAGAGGTCGCCACAGCCTCATCTGCTTCCATGTCACCCTATCCTCCTCTTTTTCTCTTGCCTGACGGCCAAATATTCACCATTCTTTGCCTGGTACAGCCACTATTCCTCCTCTGCACACCGAAACCATCTCAGCCTGGCCTCTCTCTCTCTCGCTCAAACCACTCCCCCTTGCCAGGATGCTGTCCATCCCGGTCCATGTAAATCTTGTAAATCATCTCTTTCACGATTGCTGCTATCCTTCAGTCTCAAACCACCTCACCATGCCTGTAATCTTCACCTCTCTTGCACTGTCTGCTGCTTTGGGTGGTGGACCCATCCTTGCCTCCTCACGCTGTCAGACAGTAGGCAGGACCACGAACATGTCCTGACTACAGCATCCACATATTGTTTTCTTTCAGTAATCTTGCTTCTGACTGTGTCCATGTCAGTATATGGCTTTAGCTTCTGTCCCTGCTTTGGTGTGTGGTCTACTGCTGATTACTAAAGCTGGTCTATTCTCAACCTCAGTGAAACACTTTTTATGTTTTCATTTGATTTTTTATAGGGCTGTCAACGCGTTAACACGGCTTCATCCGTCATCACGACCGATTCTGCACTCCAGACGGGTTAAAAGCGTTAAAAACTTTAATCGCGTTAGTCGCAATGACGGGTTAATCCGCAGTAATGTTGACAGCCCAAAGAAATTAATAAAGAAGGATTCCTGCAAATATACAAAAATCATTTACACCCTTCCTGATTTCTCAGTTTTCATCACTTCTTCTTTTCTCCAGGTTGGTCTGAAGAACTTTTCATCACTTAATAAATAAAATCATCATTTGAAAATAGCATTTTGTATTTCCAGGTTATCTAATAGAAACAAATACTTTTTAATGGCACTATATTTGTGTGTGTGTGGACGGGTATTAACATCTTTGTGGGGACCAAAATTTGGGAAGTTTACTATACTTGTGGGGACCAACATCCCGGTCCCCACGAGTTTGAAGACATTTTTGAGACTCAGAATGGTAACTCACCTGGTGGAAACCCAGGTAGTCCTTGATTGTCGGGGAGGCGTAGAACACTACACCTGCTGACGTGACCACCATCACAAACCCGTTCAGAGCCTGCACAGAGGACACAGTGCTGCTTCTTACAGTAGCTGATGACACAAACATCCTGCAGAACTTCATAACTACAAATTCACTGTCTTTTTTCAGTTCAATCTCTCAGTACATTGTACATGCAGTGTAACATAGTGCAGCAGTATCATCATGTGATGCTGGAAGGGTCTCGCTTTGCGATCTTTGTCTTGAACGTTGTGTCGTTTCTCTTTGGTGACATCAATATGTTCATGTCAGCTGCTACAGGTTGCTCCACAGGACCTTCTGAAGTACTACATGCTGAAATGTTTGGGATTCTTCAATAAACTAACATGAGCGTTAGCCTGCTGTTATTCCAGAATGGTGAGATTAACATCAAAGTGTTATTCCACACTACCTGGATTATATGTACAGTATATTCAAAATATACAAAGATTAGCTAGCATAGACTCACTCCAGACGATGTGTTTTACATGTCATCACACTGATTTGTATTTGTGTGTGGATTGAAGTATACCTGTGAGTTCTCAAACGCTGCACACTGGATTCACATCTTAGCTTATGCTTGTGGATCATATTGTACACATTTGGAACCTTTTTGAGAAAATTTCTCTCCATATTTTCTGTAGTTTGTATGATGTAAAGACAAAGAGCTGTGAATGTGGCAGGAGAGTGTTGTCAGGCACTGGATTGTATCAAGAACCACAAAGCGTGGCAAGGGCACCCGTCATAACTTCCTCACGACTGGACAGACATGGATTAGCTCCACACAAAACACAACTATGACACAAACCAACAAAGGCCGACTGTGTGTTTGTGTTCCTGCTAGCCCCCGGCTGCTCACTGATCAATCAGGCTATGGGACCTTTCTTCAACACCATGCCCGTGGGTGTCTGTCAGGGTTATGACTCTGGCTACAGAGCTGGCATGTTTTCCATCTGCACCATATTTTAATTATCTTTTTTAATCAGAGGCCATGTGAGAGAGGTCCATGCTGCTCACAGAACCCCCCCTCTTATCTCTGCACTGTCTTTGTTTTTGGTTTTTGGCACACTTTGCACACTCGCACTTTATGTAGTAGCATGTAGCAGCATGGTCCTGGAGGAACGCTGTCTCGTTTCACTGTGCACTGTACCATGACAATAAATGACTATAAAGCCACTTGACCTGACTTGAATAAGAAATAATACTGTAATGTTAAACAGGGTGAGCTAAAAAAAAAAAACCCTTCACCTTGATTTGTGACAAAGTTACCAAATGCTCTAAGCAGTTTTGTTGATTCTGTATGTGTGTTGAAATGAAAATGATTCTAGAAAATGCTTTATAACTTAATGAAAAAAACAGTTAAAGTGAAGAGGTTTAAAGTTGGCATCCAAGTGGTGAAACTTGACTTTTACTTGGTATAATTTTATCACGTGCAGAGATAAAAGTTCCCGTCTCTCACCTGGAGCAGTAGGTCCCCTTCAGAGAAGGCTGTAGTGTCCATGTTGTTCTGCCCACTCAACCCAGGAAACATCACATTGCTTTTGCTGTTCTTCATGGTGGCTGCATCGGAAAGAGTTGGCCACGAACCGAGAGGAACAGAAATCAGTTGAGCTAATATGAATATTTAGGGTTTACAGTAATACATACAAAGGTGAAATAAGCTCAGCTGTGATCATGTTTTATACTGCATACTTTGAACAAGTTCAATCCTTTAAAATGAAACACGGGAGAGTGTTGGAAACACACATACACACAGTATCTGACTGATGTGTAGTACACAGTAACATTTAGATAGATAGATAGATAGATAGATAGATAGATAGATAGATAGATAGATAGATAGATAGATAGATAGATAGATAGAAACCTTTATTTGTCACATACAGTTTCCCGCAGTGAAATGGGACCTCTCCGACCACACATACATTGCACAAACATGACATCGGGGAGACAGGTCAGAATAGGTAGTACTGGAAATAGTGAAATACACAACAGGATCGGGAGGAGAAAAAAAAGACTCTATTCAGACTGGGCACCGAGATGCCCAATTTGAGTACAGTAAAAAAACACCTCAGCACATAAGCACATAATGTCACATCTGACACCATCAGAAAACACGTGACAAGCAACTGGGGTGGGATAAGGGTGTGTCAAGTGAGCCGGTGTAGAGAAGACCCCGCCCAGTCCTGCTGCCATTCTACGGCGCTGGTCCAGACCCGCCCATCTACGTCGGCAGGAATTAAGC
>VOQK01026613.1:9166-21070 GCA_015052645.1 Benitochromis conjunctus
GTGTCATGCAAAAAAAAAAACAGAAGATCCCCCCCCCCCCCCAAAAAAGAAACATGTATAAAGATTAGCAGCAGTGTCGCTTTCCAAAGGAAAAAATAAAGAAAAAATCCACAAACATAGGGACTACTTTATCTTTTTTCATATCTGTCAGTGGAAAAAAAAAAAAAAGCATGCCACTAGGGAGGACGACTCCATAAATGATTATATCCTGTCGTGCTGTTACTGGCAAGAAGCTCTTATCACAGCTAGATATAAACTTCCTTCTGTAAAGTTATACAGTGAATGTAGTTAGTTAAGAGAGAAAGCCGTTCCTGCGAGAGACTGCTGAACAGTGTTTGTGTGTTTTGTTTTGTTTTTTTCGAACAACTAGTATTTTTTGACATGGTACGATCAGTTTAGGTTATGATTTATTTGAGAAAAGACATCCATCTTCAAAATCGGACATCTCACGTCAAAACAATCAAAACAGATAAATAGCACCGCAGCCCAAAGAAAAGGTATGTAAATCTATTCTGGAACAAATTGTCCATCTAAGAGAAATGTTAACTTTTTAATTTTAAATTTTAAGAAATTACAATAAAAAAAACACACACAAATAAATAAAATAAAAGGTATTTTGAGTTGCTCCCTTATTCACAAGAGGTTGCCACAGCGGGCAGCATGTTGGATTTGGCAGATTTGGCTGGATGCCCTTCCTCACTCAACAATAAAGAAATTTGTATCTACTCCCCAGATCAAACCAAAAATCTTTCAGTTGTTTGGCATATTTATGAAGCAGTAATCTTCGGATCCATTCATTTATAAAAATGAAACATGACATGTATTCTCCAATAAACAAATATGAAAGCTAATTTAGATATTCTGACCTAATGTTTATAATACTTTATTAAACATGAACATATTTATCCCTATGTATTTAAAGTTAATAATGTGAGTTATGTCCAGGTTAATTCAGCAGGTTTCACAGTAAAGAAAAACAGGAAGAAACTTTTAAGTTCTGAATCCAAAAGTTATTGGGGTAAATCACTGTCTCAAAATTGTTGCTTTCTTTTCTTTTCTTTACTACACCTAAAAATGTGTTTGTCCAAGAGACGGGAAACTAAGCAGTTTTGTGTCGTAAAAAAAAATCCACTTTTTCCAAATCATTCCCCAAAGCTTGGTTTTAAGTAAGGTTTTATTATATCCAGTAATTACCAAGTAACAAGTGAGTCATGGTGCATAACACAAACCTTTAACTCTGGCTCTTTCTCACATTCCTCTATGTAGAGCTCATAGAGCTTCTGATACAAACTCTTCCTCCCGCCAGATGAAATTCTTCGTTTGGCTGGTCGTTGTCGAGCACTTTCAACAATGTACTGAATAACAAATAATACATGCGTTATTAATGAATAATCAGACAGGAAAGGACTTACTAACACGGTGAATAAATGGTGCTTTATGTTTCTGAGTACATGTTTTTAATTTATTTCACAGCAAGCAAAAAACACTGGTTTTATTACCTCGGCTCGATCCAATGCATATTCCAAAACTTGTTGCTTTGGGGGATAAAATTAAAGTGAAACAGATCAGTAACAGCTGGAAGTCACAGACCAATAGATTTCAAAATCTGACATGAAACACTACAGCAGGAGTCCTTTGTCTATGTAGAGATGAATGAACTGACAGAGATTAAACTTACCATTGTGGTCCACCGCCAGCTGCGAGCTGAGTGACGGTAGACGATGCTGTCCTTTCTGACCCACACTGTCACCTTCCTAAAGTGACCATTCACAGCCTGCACGACAACACAACAGAGGACACGCAGGCAGCGTGAGGAGAAAACAAAAACACAGATTACTGGTACATTCATAGAGATGCACTCAGTGTGTTGCTGGCACGCTGGTAAGAGAGTGCTGATGCCAAATCATCCAGCTGACACTCAGTCAGAGATGCCACACACAAGCAGCTGCAAGGACTATTGAGCCAAACTGTTCCATCTAAGTTCTTTGACCATTAGCTTATAATTTAAAATGCAATAACAAAGTAAACGCGACCGCACGATGTGTCAGAGTTAATAAAACAAAACAGCAAAGGTTAGTGAACTCTGGTGACTGTGAGCCCAGCCAAGAGAGAGGAGCCGAATAGCACCAACTCGTTGATGCCTGACCGTTGGGCTAACGTAGCCCCCGTTAGCATGCTAGCCCGTTCCGAGTGGGCAAAGCTGTAAGTTACAAGCTACGCTGCCGGGCTCACGTCTTCCGAGACAAAACCCAAACAAGCGGCGACAGTCTAAACAAACAGAGTCGACTTGCCTTTTAGATTGCATAGCGGTCGACTGTAGCTCCGATGTAAGAAAACGAAATGAAATTGAAATATCGGTGCCTTCATTGAAAAAAAGTCGGAGCAGCAGCCATTTTCTTCCAGTGTGTCAACAACAGCTAAACTTCCGGTTTGAGCAGCTGTGGGCGGAGCCATACTGAGCGCCTACAAAGTTGCGCGTACTTTTGGATTATAAGTGTATTTATATATTTACGATAGGCTATAACTGTTCATAAATAGAGGCTGTCCCCAACTTTAAAGCAAGCACACAACTAGTTGCAGATGTAGGCTAAAGACCTCTGGAGGTTTCCACTTTATTTACTTACATTACTTCTAGCAGTTCGGTCGTATTGGCACACCTGGAGGCAGATGGGATTCCTGCAGAGTGAAACTGGTCATTGTTTATGATAGGGTCAACTGGAATTTCTTTCAAACAGAAATGTTTTGAGAGCTAAATGACACAAACCATATGGGAGTATGCCCTTACAGGTAGGCAGAAAGGGAAAGTTGCAAGGGGTAGAGTGAAGATAGATGAATAGAGAGTGCAGGCACTGTGGGATTAGAAAGGATTAGAAATGAGTATATCAGAGGGACAGTTTAGCCTGAGTGGTTTAGAGAGACGAGGCTGAGACGGTATGGATAGTGGATATATTGGACAAAGGATGTTGAAGATGCGACAAATTGCCTGTCCAGGGTGTACCCTGCCTCTCACTTTATGGTAGCTGGGATAGGGTAGCCCCCCCGTGACCCTGATAAGGATAAGTGGAAAACAATGGATGAATGGTTCTTTAATTTTATAATTGAATAGTTCATAAATAAGCAAAAACCTGTTGTAAGTGCATCTACAGTTACATGTCTTATAATATTCTATTTATTTAAAGCTTTTTTTTTTAAATGTTGCTAAGCTAAATTATAGTTAATGTCTTATGTCACCTTTATTACAAAGCTTAAATATGTTTTGTTGATCTGGACTGTCTTGGGGTTTTTTTTGTTTTTGTTTTGTTTTTTGGTCAAAAAATAAAAAGCCCCCCCCTCCAACTAGACATATTTGCTAAATATTTTATTTTGCAAAATATATAAATAAATGAATCTGAAGATTATAGTTTACATCTTGATATGAAAGTCTGGCATAAAAACAATGTGTGCAACTGCCGATTAGCCAAAGGTATTAATTTAAAGCACTTTGTAAAAGAGCATTCTTTAGAACTGCTGACTGAACATAAACCTCCTCCCAAGGCAGCTCACTCTCTGGGCAGCATTTACTTTTAAGGGAGTAGTTTTGTAATGTTTATGTATTCATTTAGTATTCATTTTGTTATATTTAAACATACTTTAAGAAGTTTGTAGTGCAGTAAAAAGCCGATAACGGTGGTATGACAGATGTTTACTTTGATGACCAAACATTATGTAGTAGGTAATGGATAATAATGGGTACTGATTTTTAAATAACTGGACATAAACAACTTAAGCTTATCTAACTTGTTTATTTCTCAGCTCATTCTCTTTCTCTTGACAATACTTCAATGTGTTATTTAGAGATATAACACAAAGAAGGAAAGGCACAATGTAAAAGTGAGGTCAGAAGTCAAATGTGACATGATATTTGGATGCAAACTATATTGTGATATTTTGAATCCCCATATATCATTCCCTACATGCCTACATGTTGTCAACGCAAATAATGTCAGTAAGAAACATAGTTTTAATAAATAGCTCTGTATTATTATATTATTATCAATTTGACCTTCAGATCAAGCTATTGACCTTAAAGGAGAGGTCAGAGGTCAAACGTGACATGATTCTTTAAATGTTTATATGGTATTTTCTTTTTTCAATACACACCACATTTGTAACAGTTTGATTGAAGTTATAAGACTTTTTGTCAACTTTTGACCAAAAAGTCATTGAGCTGACCTTGAAGACCTCAGTGGATGTAATCCAAATTTGAATGGATTGTTAACATGATCCCACTCTAAACCCCTACAAAGCTTTATCACAATTTATTCAAAACTTTATGAGTTATCATGTTTATGTTCAGACAGGATGACATGCAAGCACTTTGGCAGAGATGATGAAAATGATCCAAATGGATGCATTTAAAAAACAAACAAACAAAAAACCCTGCACATATTATTGTAAATAAGACAGTGCAGCAGTTGCAGTATATTAATTCGGGTTTCCAAGTAATTTAAGAATTTGTTATTCAAACAGTGGATATTTTGTTGCCCAAATGATTGCAAAAGCAAATTGTTCTTCTAATTCTTGAAGGGATGTTTCAAAGAGGATGAGAAGTCACGTAAATGATAGGAAGTTTCACATACAGTTACAGTGTGTGTAAATTGGTTGGTTGAAATGCCATGACTGTACAGTAGGGGGAAGTGGAGGATAGCCAATTCATCATGCTCATGTTTCTTATTCCATTTGGCCAACAGATGAGGCGCACCAATATACAAGAAAACTGATTTCATATGCTATAAATTTACTGTGTGCTTCTTTCTTTCTTTCTTTCTTTCTTTCTTTCTTTCTTTCTTTCTTTCTTTCTTTCTTTCTTTCTTTCTTTCTTTCTTTCTTTCTTTCTATCTCTTACTTTTCGTATTGTCTTAAAATGTTAAAAAATGTAAAATACATACTTTAGAACAGAACAGAATTTTAGTTTTGACCATATACTGACTTCAGATTGTGCTTTAGAAACCTTTAACCTTTAAGACCTTTATTTGTCACATGCACAGTATGATTTCCAAATATGCATTTCACAGAAAAGTTAGATAAAAGAAAAGTTCTGGTTCAGTTTTAATGAGCACTATTTTCTGGCAACTGGCCATCAGTGTTCTGGCTGGGAATCAGTTAAGCCCGGTACTCACCTGCTCTACACACACACACGCACACAGGCAAACACAGGACAGGGCTTGCCTGAGGTCAGTCACATTTCTAACGAAAGCTTCTAAAACATTTGTATGTACACAAAGGGCAGGACTGCAGTTCATTTGCCTGTGGAAACAGCTTTGACTGACTCAGTAATGAATGTTTCTCCACTGACTCAAATCCCACAGCTAGCTTTATGAAGTGATGAATTTTCCAGAAATGAGGCATTACAGCAACACCACTTCTTGGACAGCAATTTGAGAGAAAAATAGCAATCAAACGAATGGGTTACTGAATTTTTGTGCGCACATACATAAACAGATTAAGAAAATAAGCGAAGGAAAAGTCTGTTTCACATTGGATAATGAACACCATTTCTCCAGCTTTTGTACTCTGACTTGTTTCTGTCCAGGACTTTCGCAAAGACCCAGGCTGCGATGTTGAACTGACATGTCTCCTCACAATAATTCGTTCTTTATGTCATTACGAGCTGAAATTCATTGGAGCTTGGCATGAACAGCGAAGAATCACATAATACTGAACAGCGGGAGAGTTGGACACTGTGCTGAAGAAAAGCGCATTGTGACTAAACTGCATGCCAGCACTCCGGAGAAGTGCCCAGATGAGCCTTCCTTACTGGATCTGGAGCATTTCTGGATGTGTGAAAAGATTAGCGTCAGAGCTTGTGCAAAAAGCAATGTCACATAAATCTGTTAAAAGTTACTGCAGACATGTGCATTGTGAATGCATACGGGGAAGGTATGGTCCATTTTAAGCTTATTGGGATGATTATGACTCCAAAAACAAAGTGATGGGAAATATTTGGCAGGAGGTCAAGTGGGTGGCAACTGGTGCAATACATCATAATTGATCTCGCTTCTCTTTTGATTTTATTGAATATCTTTCCTAAACACTGAAACCTGGCTGGCACACGTGAAGTTGGGCTGAACAAGTTACTATACAATCAAGTGAACCAAGTCATCAAAATGTATCAAAGAGCTGCTCTGGGATTAAGGCGACATGCTATAACAGCTTACACTGTAATACAGGTCGATTAACTACAGTGCAACATTTTATTGCTGATTTTTTTCAGGTATTTTTCAACCTCACACTGAATTTATACATTTTTCCATTTACAGAAACCTCTGTTAAAAAGCCCCTCGCCAACAAATAAAAACTGATGGCAGAAAATTACCAGCACATTTTCCTTTTTGCTGTAATGTCTCTCCTTTTTCTTTTCTTTCTGTCTCTTTTTTTACAGTGTAGTAATCCTTCGTTCCTGACAAATTAAAAATGACATCTCCTTCATGAACTCCCACTCGTGAATTGTGGAGAAAGTTGCAGGATCTTTTGGTTATTGTTTCCAAAATAGATCTGCAATCATTTAGCTCATCCAAGGTGCACTCCGGCTAGGTAGACGTGGCGAGTGGCCAAGGCTGACGACTTACTCTGTAGGACATCTTTGTATACAGTGGCGGGATTGCAATGTAAACAGCTCTTGGTTTTCATAGGAGCATACTGAGTCAAGACTGCATTTGTTTTACTTTGGATAAACAACGCTATAAAAGTGCACGTTTCATTTAATTAAGTTGGCAATGTTTTAAATGCTAACTAAAATATTCTCTGTGACCGTGAATTAAGACGTCTTCTTTCGTAGCTGTCTCCGATCTATTGTGGCTGCCGAAAGGATGTTTGACAGTGATTGCGTCACAGTTAAACTAATTAAAGTTCAAATTAACATTTGCCTTAATCAACAGCTGTTGATTAGCTGTGTGACTTTGACCTTTTCTTATCTTTACATATTTGTTATAAAAATGTGATCATGTTAACGTCATCATGGCAATATTTCTAATTTATTCTTAGATGGTAGAATTTTTTTGTGTGTTTTGACTGGATTGGCACAAGAGAGGGTGACAGGTGGTCTACATATTTATGTACCATGGTTGCGAAATAAGCAAAATTAGTAATGACAAACAAACCTTCGGGGAACAAAATAAGCACAGTAAATGACTTTCAGGATTCACAACGTGGCAGATTTTCAAAGCCAAAAGTCATTTAGATGTGATTTCTTACTATAAAAATCTTTTTCAAATTTAACCTGGTTTACTTACAGAGGACAGGGGGCCTTTATCCAAATGCACTGTCATTATTTAGCTGTGCCATGAGCTCTGGTCATATTTTTTCCACTCCAGGGGAAGATTTGAGTGAACTTGATGCAGACACATCACGGCGAGAGAGCCGTTTGGATGTAGTAGCAGATCATGAAATATAACAGGGCGTGTCTGCATGACATAGATAAACATGTGCCGAGGAGGAATGGCAGAAACAAATTCTTTACACACCGATGACAAGCAGCTGGCCTAATTATGTACACGTCGACCATTAGTCTGTCCCCCTCCACTCTTTAGTCTCCCCGAATTCTCCCACCTTGATAAATATGCAACCTGGAAAACTATGGGAAAGAAGACTTTCCCATCGGGACTTAAGAGTGAAAAGATGGAGACTGCAGCTGTGCTGGAGTTTACAACATCAACCTCAGCTAAAGGCAAAGGATGCCATGATTTTCCAAACCCAATACCTTGAAAAGCAGATGAGATCATTCTCTGGAGGATGTGGGTTTTCAATACCGCACAATCGGAATCCACATTTATCTAGCTTTAATTATAAACCAGACATTTGCTTTTATCCTGAGGACATGGACTTAGAAATGTTTTCACCTAAAATCTATTTGCTCAAAATCAGCTGAATTTCTGAGGATCATCCACTCAGTTCAGCTGTACAGTGCTCTCACTAAACGAGCTCTTATTATTACTAAACAGGGAAAAATGAGTAGCATGGGTTATTATTCATTAATATTAACTATCCTTGAATATATTCAATTTGCATCCCCACTTGAGAAGCTTTTATCCATGAACTTTCTGCTGTGAAATTTAATAATTCAATTCAATAATTTGATCATGTCACATCCTGACCATAAAGCAAATAGCGAACTGTTCAGAAGTGGGTCCAAACGTAGCAGGAAGCATGAGCTGCATATGATTACTTTATGAATGCGGGGGAAGCTAACAACGCTGTGGTTCTGAGGGCCACCAATCACCGCTTCAAAGGGCTCAGTTGTGGTCCTGAGGGGATTATGCTGTAGCTGTATAGTTGGACCTGCACGCTGTGAACTTGTGACTTGGCTTTTGTTCCAAACAATGAGCCATTTGGTCCTGTCGCATGGCATTACAGTGCTGAAGAGGAATCTCATGATTTCACATGGAAGAGGAGCAGGAGACCCACAGAGAGTTGGCCGGTAGCAGCAGTGAGAAAACCGCCTTTCACTTTATGGATGTGATTGAAATATAGCCTGTGTGTTTTACTCAGGGTTAGAAAAACAAAGTCTCTTTTGTTTGAATATACTATCTAACTTTTTCGGATTTTTCATTTAATATTTACTTCTTATGACACCTCAGACACAGGTGATAAGTTATGTATTACATGGTAAAACAGAGAGGAGAAAAAAGTCGGCTTTCTAAAGGCTGCCTTCAATTATAAATCTAATCTCCAGTTCAAGAACCGCCATTCCTGTGACATGCAGTAAACACTCACACATATTAAATCAGTTTATTATTATGCTTTTCATCAGCAGAAGTCTTTTGCTGTTGGAGGTCTAAAATGACCTCATCTGTCGCAGAGGCAGAGCTGAAATAAAAAAACTTATGCATTTCTTTGGTCATTTGCTCAAGTTCAACTTATACTACCCTAGGAGCTTAGGAGAATTAAAAATAAATTCTCAGCATTACATTTCCAGTTCTGGAGAATATCTGGAGATTTGCATGGAACCAAGCTGCCAAGCTGTGATCGTCAGTCCCACTGAGATCACAGCTGCAGCAGTTCAGTAAACTGTATGCTTTTCTTGCTTGTCTTTACAAAAACTACAGCCATGAAACTAGCACACTTTTTCCTCCTTTGCTTCAGATGGACAAATATTAAAATAATATGCTGTTTAAACCAAGCTTCATGGCTCAAGATAATCTTGCTGAATGGTAGGGTTATTAATAACCTGTCTGACCCCGTGGTTTCATGTTTGTTGGTCACTCAGGGATTGGTATAGTAGGGATGCTACCACATTTTAAGAACTTATAAATAATAGACACAGTAAAATAGAATAGAATGTGGTGGAATGGGAGTAATACAGTATAAATAAATATATATAATCTAAGATATACACATGTAAGAATATAAGAAAACATTTCTGCATAAATATATTAGTATATGAAAAACTGTACTGGATCTTAGAAATAAATATATTGCACACCATCTAGTGTGCATTCACCATTCTAGATGTCTTGCACGGCCCTAAATATACAGCCATTTATAACAGTTTCAGCATGTGCCTTGTACATATATGGAAAGAGGGGAAAGGAGTTGGGGAGAGGTTGCTGTGAGAGAGTTCAAGAGTCCGATGACTTGAAACAATTACAGAATCTGCCTGTCTTGGTCCTGATGCTACAAACCCTCTTACCAGAACATTGTATGATGGGGTGGGCGGAGTCTTTGTTAATGCTATAGGATCTGCTGAGACAGCCTTTCTGCGTGACATTCTGGATGTATGGAAGAGATGTCCGGATTAGGTTTTTTTTCCTGCAGTCCTCACCACTCTCTGCAGGATTTCTAATCTGCCACACTCTTTATGGTACCTCTACAGAAAATGATGAGGATGGGAGAGGGAAGGTGTGTTCTCCACATCAAGCACAGAAAGTGCAGATGCTGATGAGCCTGTTTAACCAGTGATGATGTGTTTAGCAACCAGTCCACACCGTCACATCTGTACACCCCAGAAACTTGATGCAGCTGACTGCTTTCAGCTCCTCTCTACAGGACAGATTTTTGCCGTTCTATTACGACCCACCACCGTCTTATCATCTGTATACTTGATGATGTGATTAGAAGCGGATGCAGCATAAACAACAGTAGACTCAGAACACAACCCTGTGGGGCTCTGATGGAGAGAGAGATGGAGCTGGAAATGCTTCCCACTGTGTTTCACACTCTCGCTGACTGTGGCCTGTTGTTGAGCAAGTCTAGCAGTCAGGTGAACAGAGAGGCGCTGGTACCCAGGGGGCTCAGTTTGCTCACCAGCTACTGGGGGATGCTGAACTAAAGCCAACAATCAGCATTCATACATGAGTGACTTACCCATGCCATGTTCGTGTTGTGTATTTGTGTGTGTGTTAATTTGTTGCACAAAGGTTTTTAGTCCTGTACTGATGCTGGGGGACGAACAAGAGCTGAGGGCTTCCCCTCTGAGGTTTTAAGTCGTGTCATGAACAACCACAAAGCCAACTACAGAAAGGAGCTACAGTTTAAAGCTTGAGGCTTTGGCAGCTGCCTCTCTTTTCTTGTAATAGCATGGTAGCAGACTAGGTGTCTACATTTCAATAATGTGACCTTTTGGCACTCTCTGTGGTTAATGGCAGCTTCAGCGGTCAGGCTAAAATGGGGCGATTCACATCCGAAGAGGCAGCTGAAGAGCTGCTGGATAAGTGAGAGTGAACGTCACTTATCCAGCAGCTCTTGGAAGAAGTCCCGAAACAGCAGGAGGGACCTACGAATATGTGGGTGTGAGGGGTCAAGGGAGGAACAGAGTGAGAAGTGGATGGTATCCAAACCAACGAACATTGTTCTAGTGGGTAAGCACTGGTGGTTATTAGTCTTGGATGTATTTCCCTGGTGGAGGCATAACAAACAACATCTCTGAATGATTTACTGGGTAATGAGGTCTTCACTGGCTAAAAGAGCTTGTTTCCTCTTGTTTATTCGATTTGGGTATTTTTATTTCACAATAGTCTTACCACACCACTTATCATCTTGATGGTTTTAATGTCTTTATGGACTAACTAAACTGGAGATGGTTTGTTAACTGGTAAGTTTGCATACTTAAGCGAATAAAAAATACATATAAAAAACTCCTGTTTACAGTGTGTGTTCCTTTTGTAACAATTATCAAATTAACACGTTAAAATTGCTCTGCACTGAGACAGTTTCCCTTCCTCTGAGTGAAAATGAGACCAGAGAAACAAAGTGCAAACACCAATCAGACATTACCTTATGACCAGCTGTTTAATATTGTGTTGGTCCTGCTATTGTTGCCAAAATAGCCCTGACCTCTGAAGGTATGCTGTGGTGTCTGGCACCAACATGGTAGCAACATATCCAGTAAGTTGTGAGAAGGAGCATCCACGGATCAGAATTGTTTGTCCAGCACAACCAAGCTGCTCTCAGCATCAAAAGTCTCCAACCTAAAGAAACATCTGGAACTAAGTTCCTTTTTTTAAAACTAACATTATCCTACTGCAACTACCTTGTTTGAGTTATGGTAGCTACCTGGGTTATGTGCCACTTCCGTATCTTCAATGTACTATTGCTGTGTGATTTATTACTATTACTGAAGGCTACATTACAACATGCTAGCTGCAAATAATCATGTGCAGTTCTGAAAGCAGACAGAAAGAAAACATATTACTGATACAGAAATGGTTTTCTATACAAGATCACTGCAAAAAGTGCAGCCTTACCTAATGTCCACTCTACTATTACTCATTTTGTATTAAGATTTAAAAATCTAGTTGGTATTGCTTTCAGAACTGCACATAATTATTTGCAGCTAGCAGGTTGTTAATGCTATCCATCAAGTCTAACAGTCTGGTCCGCTAATGCCAGCTAACAATGTGGCGAGTAGCCTTCAGTAATAGTAATATA
>VOQK01026615.1:8611-22554 GCA_015052645.1 Benitochromis conjunctus
GAGAAATGTGCATGTGATGCAAAGAGACCGTGGAGGTTTGACACTGAAGAACATCTGTCCTCACACAGGTACCTTCTGCTCACACTGCACATATTTCACCCACTGAAACCTTAAAATATTGCTCATCACCGAGCAGTTCAGCTCATAAAGCGAGCGTTTGCAGGCGATCAGGGCAAACCAACGTTCAAGCGTGACTGCAGGTGTGAGGCTGTCCAACGATGTGACCGTTCAAACAGTAAAGAGCTGTTTTTGAAACACGCTGATGCAGAAAATCCTTCCTCTTTATGGAAACTCATCAGCGTGGTTGGTCACATGAGGTTAACAAGTAAGGGCCGAACTTTAACTGCTGTAGTTTACATCATGTTTGAATGGCCTGTGAGAAACTGACTGTGGTCTCCTGCTCGAAGCGCCGGTAGATCTGCTCCTTCTGCTGCTGCAGCTTGTTGCTCAGCTGCTGCTGGGCCCTCTGCTCCTCCTTCTGCAGGAGACGCAGCTCCCTCAGCTCCTGTCGCCTGAGGAGGAAGAGGGGGAGATGTTAATCGTGTGTCATTTTTTTGCATACAGCACAGCAGTAGCTTAACGTGACACAGTCGAGTTGTGCTCCAAGCTTCCTGCATGACTCATTTTCATAATATTTGCATTAAAGTAACGCGTGCCGTTTATGCAAAAGCAGGGACTACCTGAGGAATCTCATCTCCTCGTTCTTGGTGTCATTGTCTGTGATGATCTTTGACGTCGTGACGCTAACTTCCACTCCATCCACAATGAATTTGCGAGTCTTTTTCAGCGTCTTCTTCTGCCGCTTGGTGTCCTGAAAGACCCCAGAGGAGAGTTTAGAGATGGCTCTGTGACATGTTTCTTTGAGTGTGTGTGGACTGCATGTGTTACCTGTATGGAAACAGATCCAGCCTCTTTGGCTTTGGACAGAAAGCTTGAGATGGACAGATTCAGGTCGACGCTGCTGTTATCTGCAGCCGAGCCGTCTCCAGAATCAGAATCTTTGTCGTCCTTCGCTCTGTCTGGCACCGTCTTCTCATCCTTCTCTGTGGGCTTCTCTCCACTCTCCTCCTTCAGGACAGCGTTATCTTGATCTGGTAGTGTCAGAGTCACTTTTAGATGCTTGTACTGATCTTCCTCCTCCTCCTCCTCCTCTGCTGGAGTGCTTGCTTCCTCCATGATGGGCGTCTTTTCCTCCTGAGAAGCCTCAGTTACCTCTGAGTGCTCCTCATCCTCGGCTGTGTCCACCTCCTTTTCATCCTCTACAGCTAGTTCTGGCTGCTGTATTTCCTTAGCAGGCGTCTCTGGCTCAGACGCTGGTGAGGTGACATCAGCCAGAGGAACTTCTGGAACTTCATCCTCTACCGGCTTCTTTTCTGCCTCTTCATCCTTAACTGGAGTGTTTAATACCTCCTCTGCAGGCTCTCCTGCAGCGGGAGCAGGAGGTTCCTCTACGGAGCTGGTGTTCACCACGTGGTTGGCCACAGGGAGCTCAGCAGGTATAGGCAAAGGAAGAATTGGCTCCGCCTTCTCAGGGACTGATTCCAGGTTGGAGGGAGAGAGGGGGATCTTCTCATCCTCAGAACTGCCGACGCTGACATCAGAAGGAGCACGTTTATGACCCTGAAGAGGAAGAAGAGATGAAGACAAATGACTGTGTTGGACCGTTCTTCATATAAACTGAGGAGCAGCATGTAAAATCCTGGCTGCTGCATTAGACAAAGTTTGTCTGCAGTCTCGTCCACAGTCACTGATGGTCCGTGCAGAGAAGGAAGGATCCTCACTGTGTCTCACTGCAGCCCGGGCCGAGCTTTCAGCCGGACATTAAAACTTACATGTACCTCTTATCCTTTAAATGCATTTCCAAGTCAGGCCCTTTAATGCAAGCTGCAGATAAATCACTGGTTTATAACTGAAATCAACAGCATCTGCAGCCATAAGTTAAGAAATGAAGCAGCTGGTATTAAAGTTACTCACTCACTAACCCCACACTCACAGTACAGCAGTGCATGTTCTACTCACCAGACGTGCCTCTGTCTCTTCCTCCTCCTCTTCCTCTTTGTGCTCTTCTATCTCCTCGGTGACCTCGGCCTTCGCCTCAGCGATCAGCTCCCTCAGCGGCTTACTGTCCGTCACACTCGACACGAATGAATGCTGCTCGCGAGGGAAAGAAACACAACAGGAAATAAAGACTTTATTTAAAAACAGAAGCACCCAGCGGGTGGAACATGTTGTGGCCATTTTAACTGCCGACCGAGACATAAACCCTCCACAGCACGTCAAAACAAACCCGGAATAACTAGTTCAAGTTTTCCTCTTCACCCTTCTTCTTTGAACAAACAGATCAGCAGGCTTGTTCAGAGACTCCAAATGCTACAGCTCACCTTCCTCGGCTTGGAAACGTGCTGCACACATTCGATCGCTGGCCTGAGGATATGCAGCTTCTTTGATATCAAAACCTTCATCGGTGGCAGACCGCTATTTTGTATTTTTAAGCCCATTGAGCTCTTCGTCCGCCTCGCCGTGCACCGACGTGTCCTCTCTGTGAGTAAGTGGCTCAGACTCGGCCGAGCACCTTAAACCCTTTGGAAAAAGAAAAGCCTGCTCTGCTGACGTCAGCTCAAGCACACGGGGATGAGCGCCAGCCTCGCCGCGACAGACGGTTCAGTCCCGACGCGAGCAGCTAAACAGATGTCGGCTAGCTTACGCTCTAACGGCAGGTGGGCCGTGGGTAGGGCTTGGGGAGGGCTGTCGTACTTAAGTGTCCAGGTGTGGGGCTTAAGGAAAAGAGAACAAGTGCTCGGGGGGGGGGGGAACAAAGGTACCTGCAGAAGCTGCATCGCACTCCATCTGTTGTCAATGTTCTTGTCCAGGCAGCGCTTCAGGAAATCACTAAATTCTGGAGACCTGAAAACCATGAGATGATGCAGACGCCATGTTACCAAGTCCAGATTCACAGCAGCCTGATGCAAACATAACTTTGGTCTCCATGGATAAGTTCCCATAACAACGGTACAGTGGTGAATTTATTTAAGTGTGTGTGTACTTATCTAACAAACAATATGGTTTTGTAGGTTTTTGGTACTACAAAACCAAAATGGTACCAGGAAAGAAATCTGACTACATACATGAAGAAGTATAAACTACATGTTTAATCGTGGTTGTTTTTAAAGTGTAAATGAATTCAAAGTTAAACGATTGAAGCAAAGTTGTGTTTTACCAGCGTGACGGCTGCATCAGCATCGGAGGATTGGACTTTACTATTTTCAGCAGAACTCTCATCGGGTTCATCTCATGGTTTGGTGGCTCAATCTGTGCCATCTCAATCAAGGTGACCCCGAGGGACCAGATGTCAGCCTTGTAGTCATACGGACGGTCCTTGGATGTCTCGCACATCACCACCTCTGGAGCCATCCTACAGGACAACACGAAATCTGAATGTTGATGCGAGTGTATTTTTCTAAGTGTTTTAATAACCTCATGGAGGCCAGAGTGATATAAAAGCTTTGGTGAGCTCCACTCACCAGTACGGCGTTCCAATGAAAGAGTCTCTTCTCTGGAGTGTTTTGGTGTTCTTGGCAGACACACCAAAGTCCGCTGGAAGTCATGTGATTCAAGCAAAACCAGAAATTAGCCAGAGGAACGTGACTGTCATCATTTATTTTCCAAATGCGGCCACAAAAGCCCAAAGTTCAAAAGGGAAAACTGCTCCTGAAATCAGACATTTCTGGGCACGAGCAGCATAAAACAGCATTCTGCTGCTCCACGTGCATGAAGGCATCATTGTTTGTCTCATGAGTGAGTCACGCTCATCCCAGCAGGCAGATGCACAGGCACCTCTGTGTGTGTTATGTCACTGGACAAAATGCTTGTTGTGTGTCATTTCCCCAGTGACTCATCCCCCTTTAAGTAAGCGTCAGTGCTGAGGATGTTGGCCCAGACGCTGAGCAGCTCCACCAAACAGCCTCTGCTGTTACAAAGGCTCTAATCATTGTGCTGCAGTTTAAGTCACACTTCGTTTCAGGTTTGTTTATTTAACCATTTTAACACCCCCAGGATTTTGGTCCCCACAAGTATATGAAAACACGCACGCACCCTGTGAAACAGTTACATAACATCTCGAAGAGTGTGAGCTTGGACAGGAGTGTGTAAGAACTGAGCCAGGCAGGCACAGTCTTTATCATAGACTAGCAGCGTTAGCACACACTCTTCGGGTAGTGTGTATGTGGTGTGTTGTGAGTGGTGTGTGTGTGGGTGTTTACAGGCTGACCTTTGCTGTGCAGCCAAACTACAGCTGACAATTGAACCCATTGAGAAGTTAATGAGGCTTAAAACAGACAAATGAATCTCACTCACCATGAGAACAAAGAGGTTTGAGGAAAATGATCCCAGCATGGTGAGTAACCATCAGCCCGTCATAGCACTGATCATGTTACTGATGTCAGCGTAACAGTGATGGAACCACCCAAATACACCTTCATGATGTGGGAGTCAACCAACTGGAATACTCCATCATCATCATCACCAATAATACAAGAAGATGCTAAAAGCCAGCTGATATTCAGCGAGACGTCTGGATGGAGCTGAACCTCTCTCTGAATCATAAAGATCTTAGTAATGAAGATCAAAGCACCAGCGGGATCAAATCTGGAGCACCTCTCTTAGTCCTCCAGCTCCAACTGTGACCATCTCCCTCTACTTTAATGTCCCTTCCCTATCCGAGTTCATAACGTCATTACTGGTGGAAAAAAAAAATACGACTGAGTCAAATTTCTAGCAAATATTTCAGTTTGTGGAAAAACAACAAGCTGCACAGACATGCACAGAGTCACGAGGAGTCATGTGAACACCCAAGCTTCAACATTAAAAAGAAGAAAGTGTGTGAGGGACACGATGCCAGAATAAACAGCAGTTTTCATGCTGGTTCATCTACACCAGACTGATGATTTCTCATGAGAAACGTTTACAGGGACAAATCCTTTGTAACTTCTTAGGTTTCTCCTTCTCCACTTCAAACATCAGTGAAATGAGGGTCTGAGTCAGAGTCTCAATGCTGACCTACTTTCTGCTGTTAACAGCTGGATGTCGCCTGGCCCTTACCCAGCTTGACGTCACCGTCCAGCGTGAGGAGGATGTTGCCGGCTTTCAGGTCTCTGTGGATGATTTTGTTTTCGTGGAGGTAGACGAGCGCCTGCAGAGTCTGCCTACACACCACCCTGATCTGAGGCTCTGTCAGGGGTCTCTCCAGCTCTGTGGGGAAAGGGTGAGGGGGTCACACAAAAGCACACAACTCCTCACATACTAATGCAACCTAATCATCGGTGGTAATGAGGGCTAAAGCTGCATTTAGTGTCTTGGAGAAGAACGCTGTAACATGTGGGTGGCCTGCTGAGAAGTTTTCCCTTAGCTGGTTAGTGCTGCCATGAGAGCAGTTTTCTTTAATGCTGTAACCTGTGTGCAACGTGGGAATGATGACTCACCGAGCATAACAGCATCCACTGCCCCTCCTGCGCAGAACTCGATGAGTATCTGCCAACACGAGCAAAGAGAAGTGTGAACGCATGCATTTGTTTATGTAAAGCACACGGTGCATCATCGTGTGCAGAGAGGTCAGCGCTGCAGAACACACCTAAAACACAGTGCAGGTCACTCACGAGGCAGCAGGCTCTGGTTGAACCTGGTCACCTCTGAAACCTGTTGTGAGGCTCTGGAAGCTTCTCATCAGGGTCCACATAATAAACATCGAGCTGATGGCCCAGGGCCAGCAAAAACGCCTGGTGGGCAGTTTGATTTCCACAACTCACAGCTGCGTTTACCGGTGAAGCTAGCTGAGGTGGACCTGTAGTCAGGATGAAGGCCTCACAGGCCTGAAGACTGTCTGGGAACAATGTGACTGGTTGGAGAAGGTTTACTGCTGCTATACCACAAACCTCCCTGTGATTGCACTGGCTGCCAGCAGGTTGCTGCAGGTGTCTGGAGTTTGCATGGAGGACACCGACTTGTGTGCAGATGCAAACTAACCATAAGCTGCAATGAAACTTGAAAAAGTGTGACGTAAACTGGAAGCAGAGAATGTTCACCTGTAAAGTAAAAGGTGAGGCAGAGTCTCCTTCTGGGTTATGTCACACTTTTCACAGTTACCTCCTCCATGGTGAGGAGTTTGAAGTGAAGCGGCGACCTCGTAGAAACCAAACAATCACGTCTTTGTGATCAACTTCATGCCAACAACTACCGGCACTCCTGAAACAGGTCCAGCATGGTTCTGGTCCAGACGTCCACACCCTCGCCGCTCTTCCAGTTTACACAGCGCAGCGTCAGTCCTAGTTCATGCTCACGTTTGATGAGCTTCACACAGGATCAAGATGATATTGGCTTCTGTGTTTTCACTGGTTCACTTTGATGTTCAGACAGTTTACTGGTGAAGGCTGATTGTACATTAACAGTCATTAGATCCCAGGACACTCCTTCTTTAGTCTGTCTTCTTTTTCTAAAAATTAATACTTATGTAATTTTAATCTTACATATAAAACTGAAAGTTACAAAAATAAAAGCTTGCATTTACTGTAAATGACTTTAAGGACCACCTTCATGGCCCACCAGACTACTGGAACATCCACGGTACACATTAAAAACCCTCAGCAGAGCTCCTCCCCCTCCTTCTCCTGCATGAATGAAACACTCTGAGCTCTTAAAGGCATTTAGGAGCTTTCAGTATGGCTGCTGATGTAAGAGGATTGGCCCAGTTGGGGCCTCATTGTGGAAAGGGTTCACACAGCTGCTACCTAGCCTTTCCAGACCTTATTCTGCTAACAGGATTATCTCTGGGCACAGAGGCTCAGGTAGCAATGAGGAGGATGATGTGCAGGAGGTAAGACAAAGCATCTGGAGCGTCTTTTGTGAGCTCAGCTCAGCCATGTGGCGTGACGTTCACTCGCACACCTGCAGAGATTCGGGGAACATTTGGCTGAACGTCACACCCACAGAGGAGGAAGTAAAGCTGCACTTCTGCAATTTTGGAAACCATTGGGAAACGACTTGTGGTTGATCCGTTGGTTATGACCCAAACTTTTCACACAGGGTCAGCCTGAGTTTAAAAAACTTTCAGGAAGTACAGAGAAAGGAAAAAAACACAAGATGGCTTGTAACATAAAGTTTGAACAGCCGTCCAACACAGCTGAGCTTTTCAAGCCCTTACAGGACACTGCCTCCATTCTCAGAGCGCTCTTGTGCGCTCGCACACACGGTTCTCGTGTTTCTCTGTAGGCGTGTTGTTGTTTTAGTGGCTCCGCTATCGCACAATGGTCCCCACAGTCGTGGCGGCGCTCAGAGAGGAATCGTGGGCCAGGGCTGCGGCTTCCTCTCCTATTTGTTTATTTGACACATACATGAATGCACAGAGAACTACGCACCCGCGTACTTTCTAATCCATTCATGTGGCACAGACAGGGAGGATGTGACCTCACCTGCAAGTTCAAAGCCTGGAAGCGGCACAGAAATCAAAGCAAGCCTCAGAAATGTTCAGTTTAGACAGCGCAGTGAGGTCAAAGGTCAGCAGGTGGCACCGATTCACGAGGCAGTTATCGAGACCTGCCAGCTCCTCCTGGGTTAATGTGGGATGAAGCACCTCCTCTTGGCATGAATGTGGCACCTGTTCAGCACCTGACAGACACCAGCCTCCATCAGGTGCCAGGCTTTGTTCACAGGACAAAAGGAAGAAAAGGGCAGAACGCTCACATGTACAGGTGAGCGCGAAATGTCAGTGCAGACTCACATCTCCTGATTTAAATCACACATGCTTCAGCTGTTTCAGTATGAATTTTTACATTTCAGACTTGGCGCAGGTGGCAGGCTACCTTTTCCCAACAACAGCGACTGTTTGATTTGTGCAAAGAAACCCTGAATTCATAATTTTCCTGTGACATCACATCCTTACAGAACATCTGCTTTCAAAACAACTCTGTTGCTTAGAGCATGGCCATGTAAGCGCCACAGCAGCTCAGGGACGTGTCTCAATATTTTATTTGGATTTGAAAGGCTCCTAAATGACAGACGTGATCCTGCAGTCACAATAGCTGAAGCATGGCCCAGCAAACTCTCTGAACACCGAGCAAAGGTGCTGCAATGCTTCCTTTATTACCTCTGGTGGTACATATACCACTCTACCATCACACAATCATAATAACTGACAAGTGACTGAGGTCATCATCAACAAGCTGCAGTGGTTCAGTGGCTGTTGTGAAGTTGTTGCCTTATGTGCTATAAATAAAGCTTTTTAGTGTAACCCAGTTTGCACTGGTTCGCGCGCAGTTCCTATGATGCAGTCTAGGTAAGAGCTGCCAGCGTTTGTGCTTGTGGTGCGCCTGCTTTGCTCAGCCACAGGAATGCTGGTTTAGTTAGAGGCGGGGCTTTCTCTACGTCCTCTTAATGTTTTCTGCTCGTCTGAGGCTGTCTGATAACTTGGCTGTCCATTTGTCATTAGTGGATCTTTGTAGCCAATGCCATCGTTGTTCATCGTTGATGATAGTTCAGTTTTTGTCTGATGTAAAGAAGTCCAGTTTGCTACCATGACCTAGATGACTGAGAACCTACGCAGACCTCTGCTAGAGCACATCCATCAGCTACAGGTGATTATTAAAGTTTGCCTGACTTTCATCACTTCAGAGAGCCAGAGTGAGTCTAGGCTTACTTCAATGTAAACAGCTTGAGCATCAATCCAGCCGTCACCAATGACGTGGATCACAAGATTGTCTGAAGCAGCTACAACCACACAGAGTCCTGATTTATTTTACAGGAAATCTTAAAGTAACTGGAGACAGTACTGGCTCTGATAATCAGACGATTCCCAGTGTCCGACGTTAGCCGACAGACTGAATATTAATGCACATTTTCCCCCTCCAATCCTCTGCATCAGTCATGTGACTGAAAGCTATGAGTCCCCCTCACAAGCGGCACATTTATCCAGGAACATGGCCGTGGTCCTCAGGCGTGGCTACGATCACGTGTGCTGTCAGCACATCTGAAAAGCTCATCAGTGTTGACAGCGATCCATAAATCACGTTCTATGATGTGAAAATAACCTAAATGGGGGTTTTCACTGTAATTATAAAATGTCATCAAACACACACACACACGTGTTACATAAATGGCTGGGGAGAAAACAAAGGCATTAAATATGAGCTCATATCATAAGCGGATGGATTATAAACCAGTATGATGATTAACAACATTGAAAGCTCTCAGTTTCAGCCGCTCGTGTGAACTTTGGCCACACATTTTGATAAGAATAATACAGCAGTGAATACTGGAGGAGCCTTGCACCGACAGCACACAGCAGACACAGGTTTAAGTCCTGAATGCTGCACTGACATCTAGACTGCTCTCATTTGTGATTCTGCATGCTTTGTACTGGATCCATAATCCCCCTCATTAGGCAGTCACACACTGATCACACAGCACATCCTTCTACTCACCCACAGTTTGCTCTCGTAGTAGAAAGCATCGAGCAGTTTGACAATGTTTTGGTGGTCGCAGGAGGCGAGGATGTCGATCTCCACCATGTAGTCCTCCAACTCCTCCTCAGTCTTTGTGTCAATAACTTTGGCTGCAGCGAGGACACCCGTCTGCTTGTTCTGAGCCTGTAAGATTAAAATATTTTTAGGAATTATGAGAACAAATAACTTTCCACTCCTCTATACGCACGCCCTAAAGACTCAGCAGGCCAGAGGTGGTTTATATTAGACCTGAAGTGCTGCTGACCACAGACCTCTGACAAATAGCTCAAACCGAGATCAATGGCTCAACAAGCAACAAACAAACACTGGGCTGTGCTGCAGGTCTGAATGTGTCAGCAGAACATGTGACACGTCTCGCCGAAGTGGAAATTCTCCGGTTTGTTTTGGCTTCTCTGCAGACAGGAAGCTCTCGATGAAGTCGCTGTTGCGATATGGGATGCAGCCACTTCCTGGTGACCTGAGTGCCAAATACTGAGCACCTCCTATAACATACTACTCCATACTTCAGATGTATTGCTCTATGAATCAGAGTGTGGGTACTGCCCTGCTGATGTGAGGCATAACTGCGATGGCCTAACGCCCAGACATATAAACATAAGACTGCAGTTTATTATTTGTGGATCTCCTTCAGCTCGACTCTGGAGTGCAGCACAAACATGCAACAGTTCTCTGGTTTGTCTTTCAGCAGCAAATAAACGTAACTAATCTGATCATTTAGGACTTTAATCCATCAAAAAGGCACAGCTTTATTCATATACTCATCTCAAGACCCTACAGTATTAGAGAGAAGCACCCATGTGTGCAGAACAAGGTGACAGTGGAGAGGAAGAACTCCCTTTTGACAGAAAAAGACCTCCAACAGAACCTGGATTATGGAGGGGTGGCGACTTTATACCCTTTAAAGGTGTATAATATTACATTTGTAATACATATGAGATGAAAAAAAATGGTGGGAAATTACTTGGCATGGTCAAATTTCCATTATCCCTGCAAAAGGAAGTCTGGAAATTTACAGCTAAAAATATCATGACAGCACATAGAAATATACAGCTGAGGACAAAATAAGTGCTGAAAGGCTTGCACGAGGCTTGCCGGTGAAAAGCTGGGAAACTAGCAACCTGGGGCTGAATGTGGAAGAAGCTTAGGCTTAACGTAAGCATGATACACTGGCCTGAAGTCTTGGGTAAATCCAACTATTTAAAAGTCTCCAAATATAGCATCTAGAAACAAAGGGGGGCAAACATTACATGGAGCCTGCCTGGTCACGGCCTCCTGCCTGATAATATTTACTGTCACTCATGGTAATGAGGATCCAGCTAGGATCAGAGCAAACCACGGACCTAAACACCCAAACAACCGAAACCAGCCTGTCAGCACAATACCATCAAAGGTGTGTGAATGATCACAGCACTCTACCTGGCACCGTTTGTGACTGTTACAGGGCAGGTGTAGGGGCAGGTGTAGGGGGTGGACATGACTGAGGTGGCCCTGCTGCTGGTAGGTTCGCTCCAGAAACAGGAGTTCGTGGGAGTGGGAAAAACACAAGACCCTACAAAGGAAATACTATCCTTACAGTCGAGCACCAGACGTGGAGCACAACATGCCTACCTTGAAGACTTTTCCAAAGGCTCCATCTCCCAGCTCGCCGATGATCTCCCAGACCTCCTCCGGGTTTTCGTCCCTGCGGACGTGCCCGTATTGTTTCTTCTTCTTCTCCGCTCCCAATTTGAATATTTTACGAAAATTAAAAAACGACATCGTGGTTTGTTCAGCTGGAAAGTTCCTGTAGGAATTCAACTTTAACAGAAGCGTGGATTCAGCGTCGGTCTTTGGCTGATCATGTGCGTGTCGTTAGTTATAACAACTATGAAGGCTGTTCTCACAGTGGGTTCAGACCTAGCTTAGCCTTTGACACTGTTCCGGACGGTCCACTGAAACGCGCTTTCTCACGTCACGGTCATTGTTAACGCCTGAAAACACCCACGGATCACCTAGACGTCTCCTAATATTCAAATTGCGCCCCCCAAAAAGATTTTGTGTTGCTTTAAAGTAGTAAAAGTGTTATTGGAGGCTCGTCGTTGTTCCAACTCCTGGCGACCCACTGGCCCGACAGCCCCGCGGAGCTCTTTCTTCTACCAAAAGACAAAAAAAACACGGGATAAGAGTCCTTTGAAATAACCAAGTCGCTTTCCACGGAGTGATTCATTAGTTTCCTTCAGAGTATAAAAAACACGCACAGTTGGTCCGTGTATTATCATTCGCTAAAACGCTTAAAAACAGTCATCTTTCCCTGGTGTGGGACGGGTTTAGTATTCTAGCGGATTTAGTGTCGGTGCGCGTCCACGAGTGCGCGCACCTGCGGTCTTTTCTTTCCCAGCTCCTCGTGCCTGACGGTTGGCGCGCGGATTCCGGTCTCCTGCTGCCCCCGTCTGTCCCGGAGACCGATCACAGCTGACGGCTAAACGGTTCCCGTGCTGCATTCCCACCGAGGAGACAACGGACACACTCAGTCGTTCCGGTGTTGTTGCGTTCAACGGTCTCTGTCATCTCTATAAACAGAACAGGTGGTGGGTTTCTTTGTGTTCGCGGAACTACATTTCCCATAAGCCACTGCAAACGTAGACGTGCCGAATTGACAAGACCGAATATACCTTGAGATACGTAGTTTTACACACAGAAATGCTGCTAAGGTAGCTTTTTTAATACTTTGTACATACACGAAATGGATCCAGCACTTTCAGTTAGCATTTAAGAAAAGTTGATAAAGGCCACGTGGCCGTTTCTAGGATTCTCTTTGCGAAATGGTCCAAAATGAATAAGACACTATGGATTGGTTGCATATCGTAGGGTTAGCACTTTGTTTTATCTTGGCATTGTCAGCATTCTTTTATATAAGAAGTTTGGACATTTTATTTCGTTTTTAGATTGTTTTTTTTATATCTTCTCATAGTTTTTAAAAGAAAATATATATATATATTAGGGACGTCCCAGCACCTTATTCCACTTTACGGCATTCGCCATTTTGATTTCAGGCATGAAGCGGGCAGCATTCCTGAAATACCTGTTACAAACAGAGCACGCCTGAAACAGTCGCGTTCACCCACCACAACCAGATAACGGTTATACACATACGATCGTTTCGGTTGTGGTTGAACTTCATTGACAACGCCTAATTATTTTTTAATTTGGCTGCCATCAAGGTAGTGTGTCCTGTCGTAAATCCCGACTTTGTGAGCAAAGTCAGCTTCTGTGTAAGAAAAAAGGACACGCGTGTCGTTTTACTGTATTTTGAATACACTGGGAAATAAAATTTGTGAAACCTAAAATAAAACCTGGATTTTATCTTCTGGATGAAACTGTACATTAAGCTCGGTCCAGTTTATTCATCGTGCGCGCCCTCTGCTGCGCCTCTGGATGAACTGCAGGCAGTTCCTCTACCGCGGGATCAACAGGAAGTGACGCCACTGAAACCAGCTAACTTTTTGCTGGAGCCGGTTTGTGTGGCTGGCGGGAAACCACTGAAAGCAGGTAAACCGTCAGTGTCCGATCCAAGGATGAAATGCAGGCAGCTACGATGGATCCAGCGGAAGAGCCTCCGTCGATGCTGTGGGGACTGGACCCGGTGTTTTCCGCCTTCGCTCGGCTGTATGTCGGAGACATCCTGGAGATGCCGGAGTCCACCCAGGTACCAGGTAACAAACTCGAGCTGTCTCTCACCTTTTGCTTGCATGCCATTCCTGAAGCTCTTTTTCATTTGAGATCAGGTTTTTGATAAAGCTGCTGTTAGCCTGCACCACGCATTGTGCATTACTTTACATTTATTAAACTGCTTTATTTTAGCATTTATTCTAGTTATTTATACTGTTTTACCTGAATCTGTTTCGTTCATGTCAAGTCTGAGTCTGACATTTTTAATGACAGAAAAAGACAACTTGACCTGATTGAGATCATAAATCCTGCATGTAATGCCCGTTATTTCATTTAAACTGCATCACCTGATGGTTTTCCAGGTGTGATGTGTTGCAGGTACTCTCAGTGCCATGGGTGTAACTTTGTGCTGAACACTGGGGGGTGGGTCAAGATCTCTGTCTAAATAAATGCATTAGTTTTAAACGCCAGAGGACCACCGGTATCTTTGCTCGTCACCTCTCCGCTGCTGTATTGCCACATGGCAACAATACCACGTGCTGACTCTGCTTATTTACACTGAACAAAAATATAAACGCAACACTTTTGTTTTTGCTCCCATTTTTCATGAGCTGAACTCAAAGATCTGAAATTTTTTCTACATACACAAAAGAGCCATGACTCTCAAATATTGTTCATAAATCTGTCCACATGTGTGTTAGTGAGCACTTCTCCTTTGCTGAGATAATCCATCCCACCTCACAGGTGTGGCATGTCAAGGTGCTGATAGACAGCATGAATATTGCA
>VOQK01026621.1:0-10340 GCA_015052645.1 Benitochromis conjunctus
TCCAGTTTGGATTCGGGAGACAGACACTATCTCTACTTTTAAGATTAGGCTTAAAACTTTCCTTTTTGCTAAAGCATATAGTTAGGGCTGGATCAGGTGACCCTGAATCCTCCCTTAGTTATGCTGCGATAGGTTCAGATTGCTGGGGGACCCCCTTGATGCATTGAGTTTTTCCTTTTCAGTCACCTTTCTCCTTCACCATGTGTTAATAGATCTCCCTGCATTCAACCATACTTGTTATTAATCGCTGGCTCTCTTCCACAGCATGTCTTTTATCCTGTCTTCCTTCTTTCACCCCAACCGGTCGCAGCAGATGGCCGCCCCTCCCTGAGCCTGGTTCTGCCGGAGGTTTCTTCCTGTTAAAAGGGAGTTTTTCCTTCCCACTGTTGCCAAAGTGCTTGCTCATAGGGGGTCATATGATTGTTGGGTTTTTCACTGTATGTATTATTGTAGGGTCTACCTTACAATGTAAAGCGCCTTAAGGCGACTGTTGTTGTGATTTGGCGCTATATAAATAAATTGAATTGAATAAATAAACTGTTACCAGGCCATTTAGTGTTGTTTGTTAAAACAACAATTTTAAAATGAATTTTAAAATCTATTGGGAGCCAATGTAAAGAATATAATATAGGAGTAATGTGAGCTTGCTTGCTAGAACATGTTACTGGTCATTGCTGCAGCATTTTGTATAGCTTGGAGATGAGAAAGAAATGAGTTGTCCAAGCTGGTAAACTGTACATTACAATAATCTAAACGCGATGACACAAATGCATGGACAATTTTTTCCTGTTCAGCTGAGGAGACCATATGTCACAATTTAGAAATTTTCCTTAAATGAAAGTAACATTACTACTTATCTTACCTATGTGATAAGTAGGAGGAAAACCAGTCAAAGGCAGAGCCAGATACACCAGCCAAAACCTTAGGCCTATTAAATAAGATTTTGTGGTCAATGGTATCAAAGGCTGGACTGGGATCAGGCAAAATGAACACAGAATAATTCTTTGCGTCAGAAGCCATTAAAAGATTATTATAGACGTTCAAAAGAGCAGTCTCAGTGGAGCATTGTCTCTGAAAGCCAGACTGAAAAGAGTAAAAAATCTGTAATCTGCATTGTAAAGCTCTGAACTGATTTTCCACTATTTTTTCTAATAATTTGCTTATAAATGGCAACTTTGAAATAGGCCAGTAATTACCAGTAGCGCTAGCATCAAGATTCTGTTTCTTCAGTAGAGGAGTTACCTCAGCATGTTTAAACTAGGATTGAACACGACCTTACTTCAGTGAATTGTTGATGATAGATAACAATGTTGGACCAATGCTGGTGAGAGTCCCAGACAGGACAGAGGGAGATAATATTTCTATTATCTATATATAATATATCTAAGGAGCATGACGAAGATTTCATTTTACCTATTACTGTAGTTAAGTCATTAAGTGTAATTGGAGATACTGTAACGAAGTAAATGACCCACTGAATGACACTGAGTCCTGTAGAATCTGAGATATAGCGCTTGGGTTTTCTGTATTTTCTCTGAGCACTGTACAGAGGAAAATTTGTGAGGATCTTTACTCCTGGTAAGATTATGGCATTGTGTTAGAACACACCTGACTATTTCAGACCACCAAACTTCCAAAACATCCCAAAGCACCTGGCAGCTGTTTACCCTCTTAATCCCTATGGAAGCAGTAAAGGTGTACTTTCTTTTTCACATGACTGTATATACCAAAGCATTATAGAGGGAAATGTGAGGCAGTTGATCCATTAAATTGTCCGTGCAACAGGACATTGAAACTCTATAACATCAATAACCAGACATCAGTCTGATTGAAATGCCTCCGCAGGACCTTAAGAGCCCTGCATAAAGGAATGTGCACAAATGTCAATGAACTGAAGCAGCATTGTAAAGAAGAGTGGGCCAAAATTCCTCTACAATGATTTGAGTCATACAGAAAACAATTACTAGTCATTTTTTCCACAGGACTGTTAACTGGTTCTGTATTCTATTTCTAAATTATTTGTACAACCATGAAATACAAATATTTGCTCTAAATAAATATTTCTTCATAGCACTAAATTAATGACAAAGCAAATCTATGCAGATCATTCAACTTATAATTAGCATGGTGGCATGGGGGTTTGCACTGTTGCCTCACAGGATGAAGGTCCTGGAATCAAATCCATGATCTGGTCAGGACCTTTCTATGTGGAGTTTGCATGTTTTCCCCATGTTTGCAGACAATAACAATAACATGCAAACATGTTATTGTTATTGTCCAGGTACTATGGCCTTTTCCCACAATCCAAAATCCAAAAGGTTAGTGTGGTTAGGTTAATTGGTGATTCTCAATTAGATTAGATTAGATAAAACTTTATTTATCCCGAGGGAAATAAATTGCCCAAAGTTGTGAATGTAGGTGTGAATAGTTATCTGTCTCTCTGTGTTGGCTCTGCGATCTGTTCAGAGTATACCCCTTCTGTTGCCCTATGGTAGCTGGGAGTGCCTCCAGTCTCCCCACGAAGAGAATGTTGCTCCCGTCAGCCACCACGTGGACAAGTTCTTGTTTACAGATGATTTAGTCAACGTTCAGTGGCAAAATCACTCAGCGTCATCATCATCGTGAGAACTAACCAAACAAAACAATTACAATCAGCAACATTTTTACAATAACACTCTTCTCACAGTAAACCTAAACAAAACAAATGTATAGAAACATAAATGCCTATTAAGCGCTTTCAGCGAAACTCAAATTAACAGAGGCACCCTGAACGCACCTCATTGCCTGTTGTAGCCAAACGGGAGAAAGTCCATTCCTCGCAGCCGCTACTCCTCTCAATGGTAAGTCAACAAATTGGGTCTAATTTAATCCAATACCTTACATGAGTTCCTTAAACTTAAGTTCAGCCTGAAGGCAGTAGCACGATGCGGCAGTAGCACGATGTGGCAGAACCCACGGTGCACCATGCTTCCCTGCTCTTGTGTCACCACAAACTCAGTGCATTACTGCAAGTACTACAGCAATTTACAAAACAAAGACCCACGATTAAAGGAAACTTACAAATATTTCTAATAAACACAAGGAAGAACATTGAAATAGTTCACTGTCTGTTACGGAGAATGGACTGAATGGTAAATCGACTGATTCTTATATAGCGCTTTTCTACTCTCCCGGAGTACTCAAAATGCTCTATACAACATGCCACATTCACCCAATCACACCCATTCAGACAAGCACTTTATTCTATACTAATGCTCTAACTAACATTCACACACATTCATACTGGATGCATGGATGCATCGGAGAGCAACTTGGGGTTAATATCTTGCCCAAGGATATTTGGCATGCAGACTAGGGGAGCCAGGGATCGAACCACTAACCTTCCGATCAGTAGCTGACCTGCTCTACCACCCCATAGCACTGGATGGACAAATAGATTAATATAAAATACAAATCAAGAAAGACATAAAAAAAAATGTAAATCCAAGTATCAAGTTAGTTGTCTCATTTTATTGAACAACTTTATCTTTCTACCTCTTTAGTCTTCACCAGGCATATCTAGGAAGCAAGACAAGCCTCTTCCAGCCCCACCACCTCCACAGAGGGACCCACCACCACCACCTCCTCCTGAGCGTCCTGCTCCTGTCCCCCCTGAATCACACCAGTCTTCGCTCCCCAGTTCCTCGTACATGTCCTCTTCTTCTACAGGCATGGTGTCAGAATTCCAAATTTCCTCTGAGACTTGGTGCTCCAAAGACAGCCATTTGACAGATGCACACAAGACTGGAGGGGAACTCCAGCTGGGACCCACTGTGCCTTGTCACTTGAACAGAAGACCACTCAGTTGTCCATCTACGGAATTCACAAAGTTACATCAAAGATTGGACTGGGCAGGAAATTCAGAGTGCTCCAAGGTAAAGATTATATGTCTTTTAAATATTTAAAATGATAAGCCAGTATTGGTGCATCAATCAACATGGACTGTATTAAAAATCCTAACTCTGTGACTTTGTTCAGACTTTTCATTCTGCCCCTTGAGGTTCGATGTGTCCATAACTGTGGGATGGGTTTACCATGGTTCTTTGACTCAATGTTTTGTGTTAGTGGACTTATGAAGCTTATTTATTATCACTGTTGCATTCTTAAAGACTGATTTATTTTTCTTAGTTTAGTTTCCATGTGCTTATGAGTTTCTGATTATGTTTTACCACGGGTGATTCGTGTTAGTTTGGATTGTTTAGTTTTTATTTAGCGTTTCCCCTTTTGTCTTACCCTCTGTTCTTGTTTATTACCCTTCAGTGTCTCTTTCTCTCTCTATCTACATCTGTGTCACTTCGTCTCTCTGTCATCCCAGTCTCGGTGTGCTGTCTCCCTTCCCTGTTCCCACGTTCTTCTCTGTAATTCATGCTTTGCCTCCCTAGTTTGTCATGTGTTTCCATGTTTGTTTAGCCCCGTCTTAGTGTCAAGCTTGCGTGACTTTGTCTGAGTCTCAGTGTTTGTGCTCTTTCCTGCTGTATTTTGGGAGTTCTTGTCTCATTGTCTCAACCCTATCTGGTTATGTCTGATTTGTTCCTGCTGTGTTTGCATGTGTTTTCACTTCCCTAATCTCCCCTCGGTTACATTGCCTAACGTTCTAAGCGATCCACACACCAGCAGTAAATAACAAAACAAAAAAACCCTAACAAACAAAACAAAAAAACAAACAAGCAGAGAAACAAAGACCACACACTGTGTTGAATAAACAGTGATGGGAAGAATAAGGTAGCGGCTCATGCCGGCTTACCTGTTAGTCAGTGTTTTTCTGATTAGCTGGTGGCCCTGCCCCCTTGTTTTGAGACAGAAGTATCCCCTACATCCCAAAATTGTTTGGAGTGTGGCATTTCCATGCCATTAGAGGATGGGCATGATCAATGTGTGTTATGCTTGGGCTCAACATGCTTTATTAGCCAGATAAACCCCTGAATCCTCCATAAATTGTTTCATCTTGCCAGCACAGACTAGAGATTTGCCAGGCCCATTCCTACAGTGTTCCCTACCATGGCCCCACCTCCGACCTTGGGCCGGTGGAGGATGACTATCAGGAGGAGGATGTTGATGAAGAGTCCGTCCTCTCCTCTGGCTACTCTCACGTGTACCCTGGACAGCCCCCAGCTGGCTCCCCAGGCATGGTGTCAGGCTGGGTGGCGTTCTGCCAAATCATGGAGTGTGAATGCCAGAGCATTCCGGGTACTGGAGCTGGCTCTCCCTGAGGTCCCTGCCACAGTAACCTCAAGATTTGACAATATCATGCTACCACATGGGCAGGCCTGCATGTCCTAACAGGTACGTGAGGGTGATGGATTCCCTGTTGGCCAAGCTGCACAGGGCCATGGCAACTCAGGCGTGTCTATCCAACTCCACGGCCATTTTGTCGCTCCACTTGCGGCACTTGGTTCGTCAGTTGCAGGCGGTAGTGGGGCGACCCAGAGCTTCTGTGCCTCAACCTGCCACCGAGGCTCCAGCTTGGGGCCCTTGAGATCTCCGGCCCCAGGTGGGGGCCTTTCGTAGATTCAGCTGCTGCACACGGGGGAGACAGGGAGGATGTGGAGCCAAGGCTCAGCCGTCCTCCCTCCTCACATTTCTTGGAGCCAGGCCACCCAGCCCCCTTCCCTGTCTGCAGCACAGTGCAGGGTGGCCTGGCCAGCTCTGGGGGCAGACCCTTGGGTGGTTTCCACCATGACCCAAGGTTACCGCCTGTAGTTTTGCCGCAGACCCTCGTGACGACCATCCCGACCTTTACTGTACCTCAGTGGGTGACCCAGAGCAGGCCTTGGTGCTGTGGGAAGAACTGTCGACGCTTCTGGCGAAGGATGCCATATGGGAGGTAGACACTAGGGACCACCTAGCAGGGTTTTTTCCCCATTACTTCCTGTTCCCCAAGCGGGACGATGGTCATTTTGGACCTCAGGGGCCTCAATTGTTACCTTTGGCTCCTGAAATGCAAGATTCTCACGGTCCCTAGGGTGTGTCATGCCATCAGTATGGGGGATTGGTTTGCCATGATCGATCTGAAGGATGCCTACTTCCAGATTCCTATCTGGCAGGAGCACTGATTCCTATCTGGCAGGAGCACTGGCGGTTCCTAAGATTCTGGTTTGAGGGACAGATCTTCAAGTTCCTAATCCTCTCTTTTGGCATCTCGGCTCTTCACAAGGTGCATAAACAAGGCCCAAGCTCCTGTGAGGCTGGGGGGCCTCAGAGTTTTGAATTACCTGGACGAATTACCTGGAGGCCAATGTTGTGGTCTCTATCATATCGAGACTATCTCTCCACTCCGTTACATATTCCATATGTAGAATAGAATAGAATTCAACTCTATAGTCATTGCACATTGTTACAGTACAAGGAAGATTGTCACAGTACAAGGCAACGAAATGTGCTCTCTGCATTTAACCCATTCACTCAGTGAAGCAGTGGGCAGCTAACAATCCAGCGCCCGGGGAGCAGTGTGTAGGGACAGTACCGTGCTCAAGGGTACCTCAGGGTAGTCGTTGGGTGGATTCGAACCGTCGACCTTCCGATCAAGGGGCGACCACTCTACCTACCTAGCCACCCCACCCCAATACAGGGTATGACCCCCCCCCCTTGGTCGTGGCGTGTGGATACTTCTTTAAGACACTCCAGCTAGTCCGGCCACACCCCACAGCTTATGTATAAAACAGCTGTGCAAACGTGAAACCGGTGATCGGAATGCGTCTCCGAGCTGTGGTGGAGAGACATTCTCTCACTCAGAGAACCCAGGTTACAGAGTAACCGTATATTATGTTTGATGAGTCCACTGTCAGAGGCCATAAGAAGAGCCTTGGTAACTAAACTAACCTTCACTAAAGCTGTTTCTGTGCTGTGATGAGATCTGAAACCTGACTGAAACTCTGCAAATAAGCCATTCCTCTGCAGATGATCAGATAGCTGTTTTACAACTACTCTTACCTAAGACAGCTGGATCAAATGTGATCAATGGTTTAACTACTGCCAGCTTGAAGGCCTGTGGTACATAGCTGATTATTAGAGATAGGTTGATCATATTTAAGCCTGAAACATTAATTAATGGCAGGACTTCTTTGAGCAGTCTTGTAGGAATGGGGTCTAAAAGACACAATGATGGTTTGGAGGAAGTAATTACTGAACTCAGAAAGCTCAATTGGAGAAAAAGACTCTAAATGAATATCAATGGTACTGAAAGTAGCTGTAGATAATGTTACATCTGTCAGATAATTATGAGTAATATTTTCTCTAAAGGTTAAATATTATTTCTGAATAAATCAATGGAGTCATTACTAGTTAACGTTAAAGGAATGATTGGCTCAACAGAGCTCTGACTTTTTGTCAGCTTGGCTACAGTGCTGAAGAGAAACCTAGGGTTGTTCTTATTTTCTTCAATCAGTGATGAATAGTAAGATGTTATAGCTTTACCAAGGGCTTTTTTTATACAGCAGCAAACTGGCTTCTAAATTAGTGAGACAGCTTATGAGTTATCTGCTTTAAAGTGTGTGTTTGAGAGTTACACCAGGGATTTAAGTACTTCTGATTTGATGCTTTCTTTTTCAGAGGAGCTACAGTATCTAGAGTTGTACGCAGTGAAGAAGTAAAAGTATTAACAAGCTAATCAGGTAAAAAAAAAAGTCTAAGAATTCAGACAGAAACTGAGTGAGTCCCAGTGTGGATGATAGATAAAACAAAAAAAAAGTTTTATTTCTCGTTAGGTTTTCCAGCTGGGGTTGACAAGGCGAAGCATCAGGCTTTCAAATTAATTAAAACTCTGTCTAGGACTTGTGGTTGATTAACAAGCTGGAGTGGGAGATTGCAAGCAAGTGATACCATGGCACCAACATAAGCTGTTTTAAACCTTATTTGTTTCAATTTTGAAAATAAAGTTTAACAAATTAACTATTAGCAATTGTTGTTTCCTGTGTAAAAGTGGAAATGCTGGCAACTCACATTTGACTTCTGTAATGCTGAAGAAATCAATGGATTAATGGGACAGCAGAGGTTTCTGAACTTGTCTTTGAATTCTCTGGTTTTAAAAATTACTTCTGTTCTAGGGGGCATGGCTTTTACATTATTGCAGGTAATAATAATAATTCTCAAAAAGTAATTCATCTTTTTCAGAACACTGTTTTCTAGTTAATTTAGGAAACATTATTTGAAAAAACTGTTTTTACCCCATAGCCATAAAATGCTGATGGGGTAAGCAATGTACAGTATGATTTTGAAATTTATGCTATCGGTGAATCTACTAAAAATCGATTTTGAATCAAGGTCTATCTTGGGAATGATATAACTCAAGAAGGAAGTCACCTTGGATTTTCAAATTTATACCATAATTGTATCTACTTATCTACAGCTGCCAGTATTTAAAAAAAAAAATATATATTTTCTTCATCATTAAGGACGTCTTCTACATGAAAGAGATTTTGATTTATTTCCTATAGCCACACCACAGCTACCACATCCATTTTCTCTTTTGTGTGTCTGTGCAGCCCTTCTGTAATGGTGAGCAAGTCAGTGATGAGTATGACACCGTTCCCTCACGGCACTTGCCAACTCAGTCTAAACTTGGTAGTAGCCACAAGTGAGTATCACACATACAGACACACACACACAGATATTTATCTAGCTGGATATAAACAAACATTTCCAGAAAATATCCTGGACATTTCTGGTTAATCCGCAATTTTAGGTCAGTTTTGATGCTGCCCTAAAACTGCAAATTAACTAGCCTTTGACAAGGCTGTGCCTGTTTTTGAGTCAAGATTGTGTGCTTTAAAAAAAAGTAAACATACTGCTTTGCTGTGCATGCTAGACCTCTTGGATACTCAGCTGTATTGACTGTGTTAGGATATTTGGCTATAGAAGTGTGTATACCAAAAATGAAACGGAATAAAACATATGTCATCTTAAGTCTTTAATCAGAGTATGTGGAAACAACAGAAACTACATGATTTGTGTTTTACCTTATTTTCAGCAAATGAGCTTTGTAAATTGTAGATTTTAAACTAGCCATGGATTTGAAGTAGATAAAGTACTTAAAGTGTATAGAATAAAGCAAATGTGACAACTGTGAAACACCTTGAGTGGTCAGTATTTTTAAGAGTAATCCCCACACGCCACATGGGCTGTCTTTATACTTTAAGTTTGGGTCCTCTACCAGAAGCTAGGGAGCTTTAAGATCTAGTGCAGTGTCTTTGCTGTTCCTATGACTAGGATGTTGTTCTTGGCATCTGCTGGAACCACTCACCCAGCTTGGGGGGCACTGCCCCGTTTACCACATGGATGACAGTTGGTGTCACCTTATACATCTTTTCTAGCTCCTCTCTCAGCCCTTGGTATGTCTCCAGCTTCTCTTGTTCCTTATTCCCGATGTTGCTATTACTCCTAGTATAGCTAAATCAATCACAACCTTCTTCCTCTCCTCCATCATTACTATGTCCAGTTAGCTAGCCATCACCAGTTTGTCCGTTTGTATCTGCAATTTCCACAGGATCCTAGCTTGATCTTTCGCAATCATCGCATTTTAACCTCAGGACTTCCAGGCCATACTTGACACAGATGTTCTTGTATACTATGCTGGACACTTGGTTATGTCATTCCATGTATGCCCTGCTTGCTAGGATCTTGCACCCTGCTTCTTTGCACAGCCTGCATCTTGGGGTCTTGACTTGTGTGGTAGACCCCCCCAGCCTCTATGGATTGTTGTGGAAATTTTAAATAGCCTGCAAACACCCCCAGTGAGTGTTATTTGAAGTGGGTTTAATAAACACATTGCAATATGGAGAGAAACATCCCAACCAAAGACTAAAGTGATCTCTGAAATTTGAGTGGGGTTGTTCATCTTATATACCCATACAGACACTCTCAAACAAAGAACATTCCACAGCACATCATATATCCCTACGCCTTCAGTCCAGCTCATCCCCTCCCACTCTAAGAAAAGTTACGACCACCAGTCACCTCCCTTGAGCAGGGTGCCTGAATGTCTTCATGGGCCCTCTATGAAGGTGCAATAAACATGAGGCCCACTTGTGATAACATTCTACATGTGTGACAGGAGTGACCTTGCTATACTAAAGTGATATGGTTAAAATATCTGATCAATACAAAGAATGAAGAAATTTCCAGTACAGGATCTTGTGCTTAGACCTTGCTCCTGTGCTGCCGTGAAAGTGCCTCTGTGTTGTCTTTCAGTCCTGCCTTTTTTAGCCATTGTGAAAAAGGTCATTGGTGTTTCAAAGTTGTGATGCACCTGTCTTTTGTGAAAAGTAGAATTGAGAATTTGCACACAATTTACACAGTCCTTTGTT
>VOQK01026623.1:0-20687 GCA_015052645.1 Benitochromis conjunctus
CAAAAAAAAAAAAAGTACAAGCCAATAAAAATAACTGTGCCATTAAAATGCAATCAATACCTTAATACAAATAAAGTTTTAAGAATAGATTTATTTATTGTGTTTTTTTTTTTTCTTTGTGGAGACAGTTTTATAGTTATAGTTCAGGATTGAGATGTGTTTTCTCCTCATTTAGCTGTAAAAACGTCACATATATTCAACACAGTGTATAAGTGTATGCATCATTCTTCAGTGCTGCATGTGAAATTATACAAAATTCAGCATTTATGGAAAGTGCTGAGTCTTGGGTTTACATCCACACTCAATGAGAAAAGTTTGAATTGTTACGTGGTTGTTATCTTGCAGCTCACTGTTTTCACAATGTATAACAAATGATTACAAGAAAGTCAGCCTCTCCACTATTGTTTACTTATACAGTCCTTAATTTGAATGTTCATATAATAATTGAAAATACCTTTTTCTGTAATATAATATAAGTCGTCTAGCACTTGTTCAAACAGCATCACTGAATGTCTTTTCTTGTCAGAGTCTCATTTATAGGAATTTAAATAGGGTATTTTATTATTATTATTATTATTATTCCACATGGAAAAAACCTTTGATTTAAACTTGGGCAGGTGAACGTTTGCAATCGGGGAAAGAAAGGCACCAGAACTCGAGCAGATCTACTGTTTATTTTAAGGGCCAATTTACATACAAAACTAATAAGTTCATTTTCCAAAGTCAAACCTTTTTGATATCTCTGAATAAAAAGAAATGGTCCTTCATTTGAATTCTGTGTAACCAACAATCCTTCATACCAAATCTATTTCTCACACCAAATTCTGAATATCTAAAGTGTACAGTTTCATAATCTGTGACCTTTTTTACTTCTGTCTATTCAGCTTCTTTACGTGAAGCCTCGCCCAGCGATTTAAATTTAGAGGTTTCAGTAGATCAACAGAGTTCTGGGAGGACAAGTTATAGTGCTTCTGTTAAACTCCATATTACACACTGATTCACGATCATAGATCGTATTACACACTGTTCTTGAAAACCTGTTGCAGAGACATCAAGCCCAACATTTTGATAATCTCTGAACATTTCAGAAACTCATCAACCTTAATTTGATGAGATTGCTCTGCACATATGGGAGTCCCTAAGAAACTTCTTCTTTTGACCTGGAAATCTAAGGTTCACACATTGCCTCAAAGAAATGGCTGTTACACAATTACTGCATCTGTACAAACCCAGCACATAATAGATGTTAGAGAATGTAATAACCCTTCCATTTTTCTATAACCCATCTGATGTAAGGACCGAGGTTTGACTCGACTTAATCTGTTTGTGTTGATCAGCTTTGCTTTCAAGATGTGAATTCTAACACCGTAAAAGGCATTACATTGTGGTGCATATCTCAATCACGTCCTTTAAATTTTTGAGTGGATACGATGGAGGATAGTTCATAGTCGGTGCCGAATGTTCGATTGCAAGCTTGCTTGTAAACGTGAATGTTGCTGTTAATTTCTATTTAAGCATGTGGCGAGTTTTCCAGTAGGGAAAGTTTTAACTCAATAAATTAGTTGTGGGCACTCAGTAAATGATGATACAGCTGGCTCTCTGTGGGGGCCGTTAGCAATCAGGTCATTGTGTTCACTGCCATTTCCCATAACTTCAAATGGTGTTGCTTCTCTAAAGCAGCAGCAAGTTTCTGTCTCCTCCAAAAAGTATATAATGAGTGGAAACCAGTGCTGTTGTTTTTTTTCTCACCCTGTCTGAGGCATAAGCCCTTAAAGCACACAGCAGATCTGCCTAATCGGCTTGTGGCACACAGACTACAACACACTCACACACACAAACTCACACAAGTCTAACTGCCGCTGTAGCTAACACTCAGAGACTTGTAGCTTATGGCTTTTGCCACTGCTTTAAAAGTTTTGCCCTCCAGCACACCGAGTCAGCGGCTAACAGCTAACAAGACATGACTGCTGCCTGAGGCTGCCTGGTGAGCTGTTCCAAATCATTCCTGTGAACTTAACATCTCTCTCAGCACTCAGTCATGCTGTACGGAGGCTCTTTCTTCTTTTCTGCCTCCCCTATTCTCTGTGAGGTCCCCCTTGCTTCCAGCCCTCCCCGGCTGCTCCGTACTTCCTGTCAGATTGTGTCTATTCGGGGTGGGGGGTGTTCAGGTTGCCCCTGGAGATGGGCAGGCTGATCCATTCTAGGTGGTGTGATGTGAGACTGGTGGGACGGGGTGATGAGGATCTGCCGAGGGGCGACAGCAGTGTACTGTGGTGGTCTTTTCTTAGAGAAAATGGAGGGGCACAGTGGAGGTCAGTTTTGACCAATGATGGGCTGGCAAGTGGTTTTTGAGTCCATTCTTAAAAATCTGAATGACAGCAGCAAAAAGAGGCAGTTTTAGACTGTGTGGTAAAAGACTTTCAGTGCCACTGAGTTCCTTTGCATTTATTATTTTTGAATCCTTTAATGAATGTACTTATAAAATCGGATTAATGTCTGATTCATTATTAAATCTGTTCACGTTTCTTCATTGTTAATCATTATTTTTGCCTTATATGACTTTAAAGTCTGATGTCATGTTAACATAAATATATATGAAAATCCTGAAATACTTTTAAAAAAGTGACAGTAACTTTAAACTGTACACAAACTGTATACAGTACTGTGAACAGGTTGTTATCAATTCAGCGGTGACTTACTGGAAGCTAGATACCAATAAGACACATTTTTAATGTCTTTTTATTTATAATCTAATTCTTGCAAATAAAATTACAGTACTGTGAAATAAATTTACAGCAACTTAACTTACTTAAGTTTTGATTAGTTGATTAGTTCAATAGGATGTTTTTGCCGTAAAAATACAGTAGCAAAATATACATTTTACAGTTTATATATACATGAAATAACAACCTCTATGCTGGTTTTGATTGTATTACAACTCAAGCTCCGTGTGTCTTTCAGAAGTGTAGCTTTTTCTACCGGCCACTAAAGCACACGTGTTACAGCTTTAATAAGATACAGTAAGAGAAAAAAAAAATTCTGAACCTCACTATTGTGTAAATTCTGCTTACAGCTTTGATGCTCACTAAAATACGTAGAGTTGCATGTTCCGTACTGTAAATAAAAGAGCTAAGGAAAGCTAAATCCATCCGTCCCTTTTGTACTGCTTATACAGATCTGGGTCACAGGGGCAGCAGTCCAAGCAGAGAAGCCCAGACCTCTCTCTCCCCAGCCAACTCCCCCAGTTCTTTTAGGGGAAATACAGACGCTTTCTCCAAAGTGAAAACGATCTCTAAGGGTGAGCCTATATAGGACACCCATTAGAAACAAATTTTTACCCCATGTATCCATAATCTTATTCTTTCAGCTCATAGCCATTGGTGAGGGTGGGAATGCAGATCGATGAGAAAATCGACACCATGACCCTGAGATACTTGAAGCATCAACTCATCTTCCTCAAATGCCAAGTCCACACTTTTGCAGTTGAGAATCACAGCCTTAGACCTGGAGGTTATTCTTCTATAAGGCTGGAGCACTGATGAACTAACAGGATCACATCATTTACACATAGTTGAGGCAGTATTCCCAGACCGAACACTCAAAAAACAACTACAAAAAGTGAAAAAAGTTTGATGTAATTCTAAAAACGGTGAACTTAGCACTGCTGTCATAAACCTTCAGTGTGTCAGCATGTCAAGCTGAGTGTAATTCAAAAGGAAGCTTTTCCTTGAAATTCACAAAGACAGAACTCCAATGTCTTCTTTTTGCAAACACTTAACTGTGGTTGATGCTCTAAAGATGCAGCAATGCAGTCAACCCCTTTTACAGAAATGTCAGCATGTGTGCCGCACTTAGCTTTCTGCTGGAGCATCAGCCCTCTCATCACACCCTGGGACAAATGGGCCAAACTCTCACAAAGCTGGTGCAGTCCTTAAGAATGTAGTTCACCCCCTCCACCTCCTTCCTCCCTTCCAGCCTCAAATGACCTTTCCTGGCAAACTTAGCGGTCAAACATCCTCTCTATTGGCCCTCACTGCATTTCCCTTAAGGTGAAGTCACAGACTATTCAGCCACTTGTGATGCCTGACTTTGCACTTCTGTTTTTGAGCAGAATGCATGCATTGCCTGGAAAAAAAGACCTCTCTCTCTTATTATTTCTCCTTCTCTATGTGTGTCTCTATAAACGTCATCCCCTGTGGAAATGTGGTCGTGGTGGGAGGCTACACCCACAGAGAATTATCAAGTGAGGGAGACAGATAGCTGATAAGTTTAAAATGTAAAGCACAGTTTGCAGAAAGTTTCACATCAGTGTGATCTGAAGATGAATGAAATCAGCACTGTCTTATTTATTCAAGCTTGTTCAGCTGTTATAGAAGTTAATAATGTTAGAATTTGAAATGATCTTAATAGAATATCTCTTTGTGTGGATATATCCAGTTCTTTTATTTTCTCTACAATATTTTCATATTTTTATGCTGCTTTTTATTCGTTGCTACTCAATGTCTGACATCTCAATCAATCACATCTCAGATTTTATCAGCAAGTCAAGCCAGCTGGTGTTGTGTTCATTTAATAAATCCTAGTTTTGTAGATGAGATGTTGACAACCCAGTTATACTACATATGCAAAATTTCCATTGACAGAATTGAGTTTTATCTATTTTGCCAGGAGATATTTAAGTCAGTCAGACATCAGTGGAGCATTTCATTTATGCAACTAAGTTTAAACTTTTTAAGATGGTAATCAGGCAGACATACAGTCCACATATTTATTTTATAAAAAGTGCAATAGTTGGTGTAATAGAACAGACAGACCTGAGTTTCGTGCTTCGTAATTGGCACCAACACTGAAGCCGGCCCAGGCTTCGGTGTCGGTGCCAGCGACAGATGGGATTTCTTGAGGAGCAGCTGTTGGAGACCCTCTTTTATATTGACGATGTACCCCAAACAAAAGCAGGGGAGGGGACTGTGTAGTGGTGGAAACATTAAGTTGCATAAAATGTAAATACTCATGTAAAATCAAACTCGTTTAAATCGTCTAAATTACATTAAATTTTTTGTTAACCACACCTTTTTATGTGCTGAGCTGTACTTTGGTAATATTTATGCAACGTTTAAATGTTTCTCAAGGGCAAATTTTTAGTGCTGAACTTCACTTTTCTTTTCTTTAGCTCATTCCCATTTTAATTTATCTGTCAGACTAAATCTCTGTTCGGTACAATTGATTTGAACGGCCAGCTTTATCCCATGTGGCATTTCTGTCTTTAAAGCCTTCGTATTTATCCATTATAAGAGCCTTTGAGCGATTATTTATTAATCCTGTTTTGATTAGAACTCTGTCTCTGCTGAGACCTGTGAAACAAACTTCAGTTTCTCCCATCATCGCGTGTTTAATACTCCTTTCAGCCAAATGGAAACATTCACTGACACAACTGTCTGATTCCAGAGTTGCACATTCATCTTCAGCTAAAGCAGACAGACAGTCCAGCTTCTTCTCCTCTCCACAGGCAACTTGTAAAAAAGAGCTTGCATAAAAGATCTAAGAGTCTGAATGGACCATTTACTCTCATTCAGCCTCATTTATTTCCTCCTGTTGAACCTCTCGTTAGTGCAGGCCCGCAGGCGAAGTGTTGTCAGGTTTTGTCCCCAGTGAGAAGGACCTGCTCGATTTCTGCTTGCTTGTGTTGAAAATTTTAACTTTAAAAAAAAAAATGACATAGAAGACATTTCAATTTAATTGTTGCTTTTTTTCTCAATGTAACTTTAGAAAGAAATTACAAACTCATGAAGGAAGTTTTTTCTTTCCTTTTTTGTAACTTATGTTGTATTTCAAGTCCTAAGTCCACAAGCTTTTACAGTAGAAATTAAAGTATAATCAATAGCTGACTGAGTTTGGATCTTTTTGGATTAACTTGTATGAAGGGTTCTTGAGGAAAGAATGTAATATTATGGCTCAGCAACCTGTCTGCAAATCTTTGTAATATAAAGGTCTTTTCCTCTTGGATAAAAGCCTTTCATACTTTGTTTGTTAGCTTCCATTGTGAAGAAAAAGCAGAAAGGAGATAACATAAAATGGTGTAACATACCCTTAGGACTACCAAAAATACAACAAAGGAAACCAGGACACCAAAAGAAAAAGACATTATGCTCAGGGTAACACAAGTGGTAATAATGGTAAATCTAGTTAAGCTGGAGGTTGGGTTTCAGTCTGACCCTCTGGGGAGTTTTCTAGAAATCAGAATTCAGCTCACACTCCACAGCTCCTGAAGCCTGACTCACAGCAGCCACAAAGCTCCAAGGACACACAGGCAGTCCTTCTCTCTGTCTCCTACACACAGACTCACACACACACACACACACACACACACACACACACACACACACACACACACACACACACACACGCACACACGCACACACATGCACACACACTCACACACAAAAGCAAAAACACCCAGGCACGTTTGAAAAGCTAGCTTTATGAGAACATTCATTCACATAATGCACTGCTTAGCCCCTTACATTAAACTTAACTATCACAACTAACAGTCTAACCTTGACTTGAAAAAAAAGTGTCCAAATTGATCCTAACCTTAACCCTAAAACCAAGTTTTAATTCTCAAACAGACCTTGCAAGGGTAGTGAGAAGGTTAGCATTGTCCTTAATTTAAAGACTAAACTCACATCAAGCTCATTCTAATAATAATGATAATAATGATAATAATTGCACACACCCACCCACACATACGAGTTCAAAATTTTTACCCAATATAACTGAGAATTAGTAAGACAGTGCTGATGAAAATGTTTGATTGTGATAGCCGGTCATGAACAAACTAGTCTAATTAAATTAAAATTTTTAACATTAATCATGATGGCTCAATGAGGTTTTTTTTTCTGAATGCCTGGGTGTAGTTTCCCATCAATATCATGACTTACAGACAAACAAAACAAATTTATTTATTATTTATTTTCCGATTCTACCCACAAATAGCATCCCACATAGTTAATAGTCAATAGAAAATGTAGTCAGAAAGTGTAAAAAATGGTTGAAATACTTCACTAAATGCATGGCTAACAGCGGAACATCATTTTCTTAGAATAAACAATTAAAACTATTAGCTATAAACACAATTAATCTGGTTAGCTAAAGTAATGAAAAAAAGTTAGAAATCATTAGCTTAAAGTTAATCAGGCGAAACAGCTGAAACTGCTCTATCTCAGTGACTCATTATTGTTGGAGAATCACATCACAGAGGTATGTAGGCCCAGTCTTAGCCTCTCACGGCTTTTAGTTTGTTCTTGAATGCGTTATTATAATAATATTATAAAAGGTCCTGCATGTTTCTTATCTGCAGTATTCTAAATTGTATCTTCTGTGGTTGTATCAGCATTACTTTTGATGGTTACACTCCTCATTCTCAAATTTTTTCCAGCAGAGATGCTAATGTTATCTGCTCACTGGCTTTATTAGACAGTTTAAACATGATATGAAAGCAGGTGTCACTACCTGTCTGCTTTGAGTTTGATGAATCTCTCAAATCAGTGCGTCTCTTTTTTATTCTCTTTAGTGAGACACTATGTGGAGATACTTGCTGTCAGCTGTTGTGGAACAGCAGTTGCAGCTGTCTACAATGTTATGAACCATGAATGCTTAAAAAAAGGATAAAAGTAGCGCACTCTATAAAGTTCCCTTCAAGTTTTTTAGTGAGACGATATCTTTGGCACAAGAAGTCGAGTTCACACTGTTTTTCAGTTCTTTCAAAGCTGCATTTCAGGGGCTGACATCAAATGTGTTTGACCCTTTCAAACACAGGTAACTGCAGTTGTCATTTTTAGTAACAAATAAAAACCTAACAACAAACAAAATAGAAACAAGAAAGAAAACTGAATAAGCGTCAGTGTTTTAAAAAAGCTGTTCATCCGCTTGTGAAATTGGAGCTACCAAAGACATGCATGCACTGAATGTTACATCAGCCAGAGAGAAGAGTTATCCGTTGTTACAGTTGTTTTATTTTTTTGGCTTTTCTGTCAAAATCCTTCACAAGGCTAAAAACTAGTCTTTTAGGTATGGTCTTTCTGCTCCCTGTTTGAAGCATGTTAGTTAGATTTTTTTAATATTTAAGTTTTTAGAAAGCACTTGCATACTAATTATAATTTTTTTTGCCTTGGTGCGCCACTGAGTATCTGGGAAAAGAGGACAGAGCGTTTGGGATACAGTCACAACTGCAGGATGCATTCAGTGCACTACAGAAAAGTGTCAGCCGGGAAGGCTCTGTGATGCATTTTAATAGTTTTTGGACAACAATGGAGGAAGAAAATGATAACATGTAAAGCATTAGATTAATTCAAAACGTTGTAATAACAAAAAATTATTTTTTATTTCAATTCAATTCAATTGTATTTATATAGCACCAAATCACAACAACGGTCGCCTCAAGGCGCGACTGTAAGCGCAATACACAATACGTGTAGCGTCTACTGCTAGACGTATTGTGTATTGCTTTGCCCTCTTAAAGCAATACAATATGGATATTCTGACCACAGCAATATAGTAATATTATATTACTATAATATTTGTTGTTATTAAGGAAAAAAATGACAATCATACTCTCAGTGACAGAAACTTTTCTGCTTTCTGACTTCCACTCAGCATAAGAGCATTTATGCGTAATTACTTTTTTGTTTAATGAAAAGTGTGGGATTTAAATTTAATGCACTGGGTACTATAACTGAAAGTGAAGATAGGGCGTTAGGAAGCAGTATGCCTAAAAGACATGTTGTTCAAACTGGAAAATTCCTTGTCATATTCAGGTTCACACATTATGTCCCTCTGTCTCCTTTCTTGTCTTTTACCCACAGGCTGGATGTGCCTCTGCGTGTGCTGCTGTGCGCCATCTGTTTCTTCGTCCTGCTCTCGCCCTCTACTTCCCTCCATGAGCCTGGTATGCACCTCTCCCTCTCTATCGCCGTCACTTTCACCACTACCATCCACTACTGACATCCACAACTTCATTAAATCACGCCTGACCTCTAACATTTTAGGGCAGTAGGGTCGTCTTTAATCATTTCATGTCATTTATTGTTTTTGCTGACATGCACCCCGTGGAGGCCTTTCTCAAAGGTATCCGAGCGTTTCAGCTAAAAATCAAGGTTAATTGATACCGCTATATAAATGTAGCCCTTTTGTTGTGTCAGCAAAAGAATAAGAAAATTAAAGATAAAGTGATCAAATGTGTAATTTTTTATATCAACAGGCAATCCCTTAACTTTTCATCTAGTACTATCATCAGGAAGAGAGCCGTAACTGTACTCAGCTAACATTAGCATTTTGTTAAAACAACATTGTGTCTACGTTTAAGAGAAGTGGCTGAGCCATGTTTGTGCGTCCCTAATTTATATAATATTACTAAAACAGAAATATTTACACAAATGTCTTCAACGAATAGTCTGTATAATAACCCAAGAAGTAGCTCATTAAAGTTGACCTTTTATGCTGATTCTAGTTTCATCTGTTTCTTATTCTTGGGCTCTTCTAGAGCAACTTCATGTGATTCACATTTCCTTCTGGGTCTTGGTGCAGACCCTCAGTTCATCCGCTGTCTGACAAACATGAATTAAATGTAATGTCTCCCTCTCTTTAAGTCAACTTCCCTCTGCTTTGGTGATTCTTGCAAACATAACAGCAGGTGGGTGATACTGTTGTGTTCACAGCCAGAGCTGTGTGTCTGAGATGAACACATTAGTATCCTCTTTTTTTTATACCGATAAGAGTAGAAGAAACTGTCTGAAACAGCATTCTGACCAGTCTGAAGTCTGAGCTTTTGGCTCCCAGAGATAAATGTTACATACACTGACGCTGTTATTTAAAACCTCAGCCATGTTTAACGCTTTCCCCACCCGAGTTTGGTTTTGAACTTACCAGGACTGAATCACATCATTGTCCGCAAACATCACAGTCCACGGAGACTCCTGCCTGCCCACATCTGTCAGCCTGTCCGTCACCATCGCAAAGAAGAAAGGGCTCAGAGACAATTTCTGGTGTAATCTTGGGCCAACCTGGAATCCATCTGTCACTCCTACCACACACCTCAACACTGTCTCACTGTCCTCACACATGTCCTGCACCAACCTCAAATACTTTTCTGTCACTTCTAACTTCCTCACACAATACCACAGTTCCTCTCTTGGCACCCTATCATGCTTTCTCTAGATGCGCAAAGAAACAGCACAGCTCCCTCTGACCTTCTCTGGACTTCTCCATCAACACTGTAAAAGCAAACATCACATCTATAATTCATGAAGCCATATTACTGCTCACTGATCGTCACCTCTCTCCTTAACCTAGCTTCAACAGCTCTGTCACATATCTTCATGGTACGGCTCATTAACTTTATCCCATCTCTAGTTCTTACAGCTCTGCACATCACCCTTGTTCTTGAAAATTGGTACCAGTTCACTTCTCCATTCCTCAGGCATCCTTTTACTCTCCAAATTTGTGTTCAAAAATCTGGTTTAAAAGTCCACTACCCCCTGTCCTAGACATCTCCATACCACCACAGGCATGTTCTCTGGACAAACCCCCTTTCCAGCCTTCAACCTCTCCAAAGTTGCCCTCACTTGCTTTGTACTAACCGTTTCCTCCATCCGTCTTATTCTCTCTCTCCTTTTCATTCATCAGCTCCTCAAACTACTCTTTCCACACTCTCAATACACTCGTTTCACTTGTCAGTATGTTACCAGCTTTACCCTTAATCACCCTAACCTCCGGCACATTCTTTCCAGTTCAGTCTTTCTATCTAGTCAAACAGTGTAAGTCTCCTTCTCCTTCCTTAGTCTCCAGCCTCACATACAAATCACTAGAAGCCTTTTTCATTTTTTTTGCCACCTCTCATTTTTCTGTAAACCTAGCCTTGAATTACTCTTATCTACTTTCTTCATCTCCTTGACTATCCTACTTTTTCTTTGCCAAAGTCTTCCATTCGAAACTTATCTGTACTTTCTCATTCCATCACCAAGTCTCCTTATCCACTTTCCTTTGTTCAGATGATATACAAAACACCTTTTTGGCAGTTTCCTTCATCACTTCATCTGGTAACTCTACCATATCACCCAATTTCGTCCTCCTTGAATTCCCTCCAACATTTTTCCTTCTTCAACTTCCACCATTTAATCCTTGGACCTACCTTCACTCACTACCTCTTCTTCACGTCCAAGGTCACCCTACGATCATTGAATGCCGCCTAGTTACATTCTCCCCCGAATCCACCTTGAAACTTTGTTCACTACAGCCACATCATTGCTCTCTACCACTTCAGTGGGATCAACCGGTGCATAAAAGAGGTGAAGAAGAGAGTGCAGGCAGGGTAGAGATTTGCGTCAAGGGTGATATGTGACAGAAGGATAGCAGCAAGAGTGAAAAAGGAAGGTTTAGAAGATGGTAGTGAGACCTACGTACTATGATGCATGGTTTGGAAATGGTAACAAAAAGACAGGAGGTAAAGCTAAAGGTAGCAGAGTTGTACAGTGACCAGATATGAATATATAAAAGGGGCATCTCAGGTTGAGCATTTTAGAGGCATGGTTGTGAGGGTTTGGATATGTGCAAACGAGAGATAATGAAAATTCATTGATGTAGTAAAGGAAGACATACAGCGGGGATGGAAGACGATGCTAGGATATGACTGAGATGCAGGCAACCCCTAAAGGGACAAACTGGGAGTTCTAAAGCTGCTCTCATTCTATGTCTGTGCTTAACACACAAACATGACAGTGGTCTCTTATCAAAAAAAAAAGTTTGAGTGCATTACAAAAGGTCACTTGTTACTTTAAAGCTTGCCTCTTCTCAGATGATTCGAAGCTTCTCCATGTAACGATCCCCGCCACACAGCCTGTGTTTGCGGTGCTCGGTGGCTCTCTGACTTTACCCTGCCTGGTGTCTCTGGCACACCCTCCGCCATCCCCCTCTACCAATGGTCGCCACGCCGTGCTGTCTGTCCCCCGGATTAAATGGAGTGTCCTGAATCACGGCATGGAGACAGAGATCCTGGTGGCCCGTGGTGACAGAGTGAGGGTCAGCGAGGCCTACAAGGAACGAGCCTCTCTGTTCAACTATGCCTACTCCCCCGCTGACCTCACCCTCCGTCTTGAGAGCGTGAGGCAGAACGACACTGGCTTTTACCGCTGTGAGGTGCAGCAAGGTCTCGAGGATGCTAATGATGTTGTGCAGGTTAAGGTCAAAGGTGAGACACAGATTTATATTTTTATCAGTCTGTCAGTATAATTTGGTCAATAAATAAACGTGCTAAGAATTTCACTTTTAAAATTAAGCTACGCTTAAATTGTTTATGAATTCATGGTCATGGACAAAATGCCATGAACATGTGCAATGACTTTTGAAGCTTGCTTTGGGGATTATAATGTTCCTTCTACTTTACTTTTAGCTGCTCTGACACAGTGCACAACATGCAAACGTAATTTCTATCAATGATAGGTGTGAATCTGTTGGAAACCGTGATTGAACGATTGAATTCAACATATTTCTAATCATTCAAGGCTAAAATCAGGTTAACTTAGGTTCAAAGGTGAAAGTTTCGTAGATGTGGGGTTCACACCTATCTCTTGTTAAGAAATGTGTGCACGGTGAGTATATTTGTATGGGCCTGTAGTGGAGTCTGACTTTATGTAAAGAGGTCTTTTCAGCGACCTGAGGGTTTTTTTTTTCACCTTCCCTTTTCAAATAAATATCAACATTTTTTTTACATGAATGGCAAAGTTTCCTTCAGTGTCTTTTAATGCATTTTCCTGTGTGTGACGCTTTTAAAAGCAGGACTTTTTTACACAGACAAGAAAGCTGTGTTTGCCACCTTTTGTACTAAAATAAACAGAGCGCACGGCTAAAGGTCTGCAGCATTTGTGAACCACTTCATGTAGTTATTCTACAAGAAATAATGTCACAATGACTTAGTAAAATAGTGAAATGGTCTTGCCCAGGCATGAGTGAGCCAGTGCTGTAAGTCAGGTGTGTCTTCACTCTGAGTCAAAGAAAAGTGTTCCAGTCAATATGATGAAAAGGAATAAGGTCAACAGTTCCCTAAAGAACAGAAGAAAAGCTGCTGTTTCTATATCAATAGTATGCACAGTTTCAGCATGTGTGATGAATGACTTTGCCCTCTCAAAGCAATACAATATGGATATTCTGACCACAGCAATTTGTGACCCAATATATCAGGCTCCGAATGCTGCTTTCACGAAGTTTGCCTTAAATAATGACAAGAATTCCACTGTATTGCTCACTAAGGTCACAATAAGGTTGGGCTGTTGGGATGTAAATTTAAGGAAATAAACCAACTTCTTCTTATAGTTAACAGAAGACAGAAATTAACTTCAGATTTCATTTAAGTAATTTAAAGGGGACATGAAACACTACACATATCTTTGGCTTTTACACTCAGCTCTCTCTTCACCACGACGGACCGGTACAGCGTCCACATCACTGCAGCCGCAGCACCAATCCATTTGTTGATCTCCCACTCCCTTCTCCCGTCACTCGTGAACAAGACCCCGAGATACTTAAACTCTTCCACTTGGGGCAAGAACTCGTCCCTGACCCAGAGTGGGCACTCCACCCTTTTCCGGCTGAGGACCATGGCCTCAGATTTGGAGGTGCTGATTCTCATTCCCACCGCTTCACACTCAGCTCTGAACTGTCCCAGTGCGAGCTGGAGGCCATCACCCAGTGAAGCCAACAGAACCACATCATCCGCGAAAAGCAGAGATGAGATTCTGAGAGCACCCACACTACACATATAAAGACAAATATACACCATTGAGCCCTTCTCTCAAAAACTGACATAGATGTAATGCTGGATTAGAGCTGGATTTTAGAAAAGTCGAAGTTAGACATGATGTCTGCTTACTTACATTAGTCCTTACTTTCCCCTGAGTTATCAATTCTATCACTATTTAGCTAACGTAAACTGATGTAAGTCTGTTAGCCGCAACCAACCAACCACACGATGTCATGTTGCGCACTGAAGCAACATGGCGGTAAACATGTTTTTAAAGCTTTAAGCACATATTTCTTAAATCCAGCTTCACAGACCGAGTTACATCTATGTCAGTTTTAGGAGCAGGGCTCAATGGTGTAAACTAGCCTTTATGTGTGTGGCGTTTCATGTCTCCTTTAATATCCAAGACAAAGCCCAGTCATTGCTTTGATAGAAGCAGTTTAACGTGAATACAAAATGCAGCCCATCTTTTGTTTTAGCTGCGACATTCTCAGCATGTACCCATGGAGCATATGCTCAGCTGAAGCCAATTAAACTCAATAATACAAATGTTTCAGAACAGCAACTGATGGTCAAGGAGACCATGTTACAGGGATCTTAAATCTAAGTCAAATGATTAAAGTGCAAATGGCATTCTGTTAGGGTTAGTTAAGTTAGTTTTTTATGATTTTATTTTCTCATGTTGCTCCTCGTAGCATTGATAATGTGCTCTGCAAAAATGTACATTATTATTGGCAATATCTGTTTATTTGAGTACTTATTTAGTATTACATGTTTTACAGGATCTGCACAGAATTCACAAAGCTTTTGTTTTTTACAGGAGTGGTGTTTCACTACCGCGATGCATCCAGTCGCTACGCTTTTACGTTCGAGCAGGCTAAAGAGGCTTGTGAGGACATTGGGGCTGACATTGCCACCCCAGAGCAACTACTTGCTGCTTATAACAGCGGATATGAGCAGTGTGATGCAGGTTGGCTCTCTGACCACTCTGTGAGGTGAGGACCTGAGAGGACAGGGCACATTACTTGGCACTGTTTGGCCTTTTAAGCATTTTATGTGAGTTAATTCAAGGTTGTTTTCAGCGTACATTTGCATTCAATCCAAATTCTTTCTTCAGCTCCAAACAGACATCAGGCATGACATTGTAGATTGACTTGTTGTTGTTTTCTACGTAGAAAAAAAGAGCATTTAGTGTAGAGGTCAGTCATTCTGCGCGATGATAGTGCTCCACTCAGACAGCTAATATTTGATATGCTCTCCACATTGTAACACAGAGATCATCGAGTACCTTAGAGTCACTCATCTGATCTCAAACCAGACATTTCAGCTCTTCAAGACCTACTCACAAATGTACTTACACGAGTGCAATGTTTAGAGTGCTGCCATTAGAGAAGAAGAGGTGCTTCAGTGAGGTTTGGCATTTCCATCCACAGATATCCCATTCAGATGCCAAGAGAGGGCTGTTTTGGAGACATGGATGGCTTGCCAGGAGTAAGGAGCTATGGACTATTAGAGCCCGATGAGCTGTATGACGTGTACTGCTATGTGGAGAATATTCATGGTAAGACAACTATTAAAAACTTTTAAAATGTACTTTATTATAAAACATTTGTCTTATTTTTGTACTCTTTTTGTACATTTTGTCACCAGTTTTAATCACTGCAGATTCAGTAGTATGTGATAATAAGATTCTGTAAAATCCGCTTGTTTCCTTCCTCTTTGAACAACAACTCAGCTGCTAAACCAGCTAACATAAAGAACTGGAGTTCTCAAAACTTTGGTGAATTAGATACAATAACAATTAACATTAAAATTAAATGTTACCCCCCCAAAAAATGAAGAAAAAAAAACTGTATCCACATTTGGTTGCCTGCAGTGTTTAGTAATTACCTGGCTTTGACCAAAAATTAAGCTCAGTTGCATTCTAAGATACCTAAACTGTAGTAAACACTTCATTCATCTATTATTTTATATAAAATTAATTCATAATCTACTGCAAAACCCTTTTGATGTGGTCAAAGTTTATCATATATATGGAAGAATGAAAACCAGAAGAGAGAAATCTTTCTTACACTTATACATTTTGCGTTTATGCACAGACAATTATAGAAACAACAACATTAAAATAAGTGGTTTATTGTTAATTTGTTAATTTTGTCACCAAAATCTGAGCAAACATATTGCTGCCTAGTTAAAGCATGCCTTGGAACCCTTAATGATCAAAAATACCAAAAGTATAGCCTTTGTGGTAATTGCTTTATTAGACCTGGTATGTAAAAATGTAGCAAAAGTAACATGTCAAGGTTACTGTTTCTCTGTTTCAAAGGTGAGGTGTTCCATGGCTCCGCCCCCCAGCGTTTCACCTTTGGTGAGGCGAAGGCCTACTGTCTCAGTCATGGTGCAGAGTTGGCTACCACTGCTCAGCTTTATGCGGCTTGGAATGACGGACTAAATCACTGCAGCCCAGGGTGGCTGGCAGACGGGAGTGTGCGGTACCCCATTGTCACCCCTAGAGAGCGCTGTGGAGGTGGTGAACCTGGGGTCAGAACCGTTTATAGATACAGCAACCAGACGGGCTTTCCTGAGACCCACTCTCGACATGATGTCTACTGCTTCAGAAGTAAGAGAGCAAGTTGTGTAATTCAAATTGTCAGCGTTTATTCTCTGTCTCCTCAGTGCTTTTGTAGGTCTGTCACCTTAAGGTGCTTTTTCATGGCTAAAAGGACAGAAAAGAAATATAGCTTTGTTACACAAAATTCAATTTGGAGATGTACATTTATTGCCATGAAGATCCCAGTAAACATAAGGATATTGAGAATTCAGTTTATTTTTTTCAAATTATGTTTCTTTCTCCAGGTGATAATGGCCCCTACACAGATTCTCCCCAGCATTTAGCCACTGAGCCAGAGGATATTGGCCAAGATATTGTTTTCGTAACTACGTCTGTGCACGAGGAGGTCAGCAAGAATGAAGCAACACCAGACGGAGTTGCCCAGACTACAAATCCAATAAAGCAGGGCACTGTCGATGCTCACACAATGACAATATCACAATTGACAGCAGACATTCCTCAGACTGTAACTCCTCTGTCTGATCACCAAGAGCACATGTCCACCAATGACATGTGGGAACTGGTGAAGAAAGCCAACTACCCTGAGTCCTATCAGCCAGCACCTGAAGAGGATCCAGACACAGATCACGAGGAGTCGTATATAATTTCATCACCTTCTCCAAACACAGATAGTGTAGTTACTGTTGGTTATTACTCCATTATACCCACAACTGATGTGACAGATCCAGAAAGCAGAGAACCCACAGAGCATCATATTTCTGTGACTGAAAATACAGATGTGCTAGTTAGTACTGCCACATCTGGAGCTGATGAGGTGCATCAAGAGTGGGATTTTCCTGTTTTACAAGAGGACCACACTCCATATGTCCCTGAGGAAAATACCTCAGTGACTGAGCTTGTCTATGTGAGCACCTCTTATGATGCTTCAGGAAGGCCAGAAGAAGCCAGCACTGGTACATTTGAGGAGATATCAGTGGCGATGACTTCACTCCACACTGAGGTAACAGATGTTCATGCCACTTCCCCGATGCCAGCTTTTGCTTTTGATAATAGTACAGCTGATGATTCTCCAGATGAAGAACAGGAAAGTTCTGTGACAGCCGATTTGGACACCACTGCCATAACCGAAGTGGTCACCGAGTCAAACCTTGATTCAAGTAAGTAAGATTTAAATGTGAAATTTAGCCCATAAGACGGGGTCATAGTGCCGTGGTTAGCACTGTGCCCTCACAGCAGGAAGGTTTGAGCCCTGGCTGTGGTTATTCTCCCTCTGTGTCTGGGGGTTTCTTCCCAAAAGGGTTAACCAGTTATTCTAAAACTGGCCATGGATTAGATGTGGTTAAATATGTAAAATATAGAAAAAATTGTACATGGTTAAACGAGAGCTGTAGTCTAAAGTTGTTTGATTAGTCAGTCAGAGTAAATGGCAGTCCATTTTCATTAAGTGTTACTCACATTTAGCTAACACAAAGTTCTAAAGGGTGTAATTTAGGTTAGCCATTGTTTCTTAATGGCCTGCTGTTCCAATGAACTATTTTTCTATATATTACTATATTTATTTATCAGTCTAAATTGCTTCAGAAGTGTAGAGATATTTTTTTGTTTGCAGGTTACGATCCTACTCAAGCCCACTCACATGTAACAGAGTCCTCCATCTCAATCGACCATAGTGCTGAGGAATTGAGTAGCACTTCAGGAGACTTGGCAATAGATGATCTGGCAGAGCAGAGTGGACACAACCATCCAACTGTAATCTCAATTGCAGAGGTCATCACTTTCTCAGACGACACAGGTTCCAGCATCGATGCTCCGGTTCTAAAAAAACAACCTGTCCTATTGTTGGGATCCCCAATTTCTGCAACCTTATCTCCTCCTTCTGTTGAAGTTGAAGCCAGTTCAGAGATAACAACATACATACCAGAAAGCAACCTTTCATCTGGGGCTGAGCCTTTGGAGGACATTCAGGATAAACCCGAAATGGAGGGATTAGGAGAGAGCTCAGTGATTATCCTCCGCACAGCCCAAAATATCACAAATATCCCACCAGAGGGGACTGAAAAAGATGTCACAGAAGGACCAGGTAAATCGTCAGGAGAAAACCCAGAAAACTCAGGGGACACCAATTCAGCGGGAGTTAATGGTGATGCTGGCACGAACGCACCGCCTTCAGAGATAAAAATCACTCTGATCCCTCATTTAACACTCACACCTAATTGGGAACCTGAGCTTTCTCCTGCCACACCACAGGAGTCTCGGTCTGATCGAGAATATAGCGCCGAGCCTTCTGCTGCTCCTGAGGAAACTGATGATGCTTCTAACGAGCAAGAGGTCAACACCAGGACCATTAATGGTAAAGTTTAAAGGGGTCCTACACTGCTTTCTAACAAATAAATGTAGGTCCCACATGTTTTCAGTATGTGGATTTTGAGTTTTAGCTCAAGAAACCATCCAGATCATCCATAAACCCTTGTTTATAGGTCTGTGCCATACAGTTTTTTTTAAGCATATTTTTAGCTATAAGTCCAAAAGAGCTGCTGTTTGTTACAAAAACAACTCTGTCAGTGACACAGTAGAGCAGCCAATGGGAATAGCAGCTCCTTCAGTTGACCGTGAGTCAGCTGACATAGATGGAAATGATAACCTTTTAATGATGACCTTTTACTTTTTTACTTTTTAAGTGACCATTATATGAAATCACTGCCTTTTGTGAGTCATGTGTGAGACAGTTTTATTAGAGAAAAATGGAAAACAGCTTATGAGTGATGGCTGGATAATGTAGACTACATGTCACATTTCTGTCACGAGAAACTAAGAAAAAAAGGTAGATGAGAAAACCTCTTCATGTGGATGTGACTACTGCACGTGCCACTCCACCTAAACGTCATTGAACCTCAGGGTCTTCCTATGTCACTCTAACAGCAGGACAGTGTGCCCAGAAACCTATTAAGCAAAAACATACAACCTACTTCCTGAATTTTTGTGGCTTATCTCTGGCCTGTCAAGGGTAATGGTAACATTAGCCACACTTAAGATTTGCCATTTTCTATCAAAATAATAGTAAATCAATAGATCTTCTGTTCTCTATATGTCCTCCAAATGCTTGGAGTGTGTGAAGGCCCAGCTTTGCTCTTTCAGCAAAAGCTGGCATTTGGCATGCTCTAGTGGCTGTAGCAGTGAAATAACAATGGTAAGCTACCTTAGTTTGTCTGGAATTTATGAGTCCTTGCTTTCCAGGCATATCTATTTATGGGTGCTGCACTTGCCACCACAGCTGCAAATTTTTTTGGTTCACAGATATGATTGCTGATCTATAAAGGGAAATGAAAGAAATCATTTGGGCACAGTGGGGCATCCCAACTGTCTCGACACAGTCGGGATGCCCAGTTATGCTAAAAACAATGGCAAAGTAGATTGTGGATAATATGTCTCCTCTAAAGGCCTTTATTAAATACTTCACAAAATATTTTGTGTATCAAACAGTAACCTCTTCTACCATTTTACATGGTGAGTTGTACTAACGTCTGGACATATGTTTATAATAAGCCACATATTTATTTACTCATGATGAGCTAGACAGGACTTACACAAACTCCAAGAAAGTTGTTGTCTGTGTTTAAAGATGACTTACGAACATGTAGTGAAATGTCTTAACAGAACTTGGATCCCATGGTGGTATGGAGGTGACTGGCACAGATGAGCCTTCAGTTAAAATATGCACATGGCATCCTGACGAGGAGGAGCCCTCCAGTTCAGCGCTGACCACGGACAACAGTGATATGACTATCATTGCTCCCACCATATACCCTGTGTATTTTGAAGGGAATGAGCAGACTGCCATGGCTGCCTCCCTGCCTGCTGCCAAAGTTTCAGCTGCAGGACAAGGAGGCTTTTCAGGTATCTGTACTCCAGAAAGAAGTGCTAATAGAAACAGCAGCTGATGGTTATTAATGTTTTGGAAAGAGTGTGAATAAAAAAATGCCAAATGAGGAGATTCATTGTACTGCACGGAGGGTTAAACTGTAGCTCACCCCCCTTGCTCCCGGTGCCGGCACTGAGGCTCAAGACATATCGTGATGTATATTGTGTATCGTGATATAGCCAAAAAAATATTGCGATATTAGATTTTCTTCATATAGCCCAGCCTCAATCTGACTCAGCCCAACAGATGGATTAGTTAGTAGTTTAGATTTGATTAGTTATTTACATAATTTAGTCATTTTGGTGTAAAGAACAGCCAAGTCATGTCATCACAGACTCATAATGTGCAATGTAAAATCCCTTGAGTTGATTTTGTTGTAGTTATAGTTCAAATATTGTATTTCATGT
>VOQK01026624.1:0-11921 GCA_015052645.1 Benitochromis conjunctus
GTGGTTTGTTGGCATAAAAAAAAAAAAAAAAAAAAGCAGTGGTCCAACACTTTAGATGGACAGCTCCACTTCTTCGTGCACTCGTTGCAATTTGCGCGACAGAGATCGGACTCATGTGAATCATCCTATTCAGTGCATTTAGCTCACTTTTCATCTCAGCACAATGAGCCTTAATACAGCTCTAAAAATAGAAACCGCCTCCAAAATGGCACAGAAACTGTCTGAGCTTCACGATCACTGTCTCAATGCAAGAGAAAAAAAAAAGAAGAAGAAGAAAGAAAAAAGGAAAACAAGCAGACACATAAAAGAGAGAAAGCGAGAGTGGTGTAACACGCAATTCATCATCCTCCGTCAGTGTCCCGCAAGATCTCTTTACCTCTCTGCTGTATTTTCTCATTGGATCTCTCTGGTTTTCCTCAACCTCCCTCATTTTTCCTCAGCTAGTCAGGCTCTGACTTCATGCTGTTTTGTTTGCATGAATTACACATCAGTGTGCACGCACACACACACACACACAGATGCATATCGTGCGTGCGCTCGTGCGCCTGTCTGGGGAAAACGAACCATGTGATTTGCTTCTGTGACGGTGAAAAAACCCCCAATAATCACGCAGTAACTATTGATGCATTGTGTATGATGTTAATAAAAGAGAAGATTAAAACTACTTGTGTGTACGTGTAGGTGTGAGTGTGACAATAAACCCAATTGCTCGTCTTCCTCTTAATTGGATTTGTTGTTGTAAAACTCGCCCATTCTCTGGAAAGTCCTGCGTGTCTCTGTGTGTGTTTTGGTGTTTGTGTATGTGCGCGTCTGATGACGTAATACAGCCTACATTTTCCTTCCTGTCTCTGCGACTGCATTTGTGCGTATGTGTGTTTTACAGCCTCCGAGAGCTTATGCAGTGTGTCATCGGGATGACTCAAGCGGATGTACAGTAGTTGTGTGTGTAGGTATGTGTGTGTATTTTCTCTCCCTAAGTGAGGAAAAACTACACTGTGGTAAATGTGCGCATTTTGCTCTTGTGTTTCCAGTAGGCGCGTGTGTGTCTTTGTGTGTGTTTCCTGAGGTAAGGCCACAGGCTGGCGATGACCTGCTTTGCTAGCTGACTGCATGTTACACATTTAAGAAGCGCTTACTCGCGTTCTATACGTTAAACTGGAATTTACATAAGTTCTCTTTGTGCATATTTCACTGTTCTTTTATTACTATATTAACGGATAAGACTCACAGCCTGTATCTGCAGCCCTAAGCAGCTTTCTGCTAATTGTTTTGGTTTGCTGGTGTGCACCGGTTGAGTGATACACAAGCTTATTAAACACACTCTGTCAGGATTTGGTCTCGCCAGGATTCGCTGAGAATTAGACAAGAATACATGGAGTTGTTATCAAAGTGCTGTTATATTTACATGAAGTCTGAGGATTATTAAAACAAGAGCGGTTCAAGTCAAAGCAGCAGAGGCTGACATATTACGAATTCTTGTTTTGAATTACTTTTTCACCCCCAGAGTGTCTCCATTTCATTTTGGGGGCCTAATCTTAGATAACAATATAGTTCAAGCTGTCTTCACAGTGGGGGTGGGTGATTTAGTTTTATATGTTATATATCATATTTTTAGAAAATTTGCGATAATGACACTTGTGTCTCTTTGTCCTTTCTCTCTCCCCTCACCCCCAACCAGTCCCGACAGATGGCCGCCCGTCCCTGAGCCTGGTTTTGCCTGGTTTCTTCCTGTTAAAACTGAGTTTTTCCTCCCCACTGTTACCAAGTGCTTCCTTATAGGGTTTCTAATATAGTAAGGTATTATCCTTACTATATAAAGCACCTTGAGGTGACTGTTGTTATGGTTTGGCGCTATATAAATAGAACTGAATTGAATTTAGCTTAATTCACTAATGACGAAACAAAACGCGGAACATTTTATCAGTGATTGCAGCTTACCAACAGCAGCATTTTTAGAAAGAAAGAAAATTAAGGACACTTTCCATCCTGCTTCTCCAATGAGTTACTGTCACTGATGGCACACTTTCTAATTTGAAGTGTCAATCTATTGCTGCAATGTACCAGCCGCATCAGCAACATTTTAGTCCAATCCCAGTGCAACAACACAAGCCAAATATAAGCAAAAAAAACTAGCCTAGGTTGGGTTTTCTCCGGAAACTTTAAGGGTATAAGGTGACTGCTTAACACTAACAATAAATAAAGTGTTAACCCTTAACTCTCCAGGAGCTCCGCAGTTTTGTCTTAAAAAAAAACTGTAATAGTCTCTCTACCTGGGAAGTTATAGCTTGGGTTCAGCTTTTTAACCAATTAAAACCATGCTTTTCAACCATGTGACCACATCAGTAATTTCCACCCACCGTTTACTCTTCCTGTCATTTGGACTGCTGCTGGCGAGTGCTGCAGCGATGCTCAGTTTAATTATTTCTTTACTTTCGGGCTGCACATCACAAGCAGCTGGTATCGCTTCCTTGCAGGTCTCCAGCTCTGAGCCGGGTTGTTCTCGGTGGTGTGTTTTTTACCTAATTACTGAAACAAGTTTGTTGCCTCCACTTTTAGCGGTAACAGTTTTGTTGCGTATTTTTAGAAAACACTATGCTTTGTTAGAGGTTGGTGAAGTAGCTTCTTTTTCAGGTAGGAAATTGTCTTCGGAGGCTGACACAATGCTCTTGCTCTCTGACGTGCGTGGGTTTGTCTCGGAGTCATGCACGCTATGGATTTGCGGCATGACACTTTTATGTCACGCAAAAATTTACACTGCAGGCATTATCGCCGACAGTTTTATCTATACAAAGGTATAGATATAAAGGGAGTAAAGGTGTATTGTGCATGCAGCCTCAGTGTGATATATCAGCTAGTTGTCATACTTTTTCTACTGCAGCTTCAAAGCAATCGTCACGCCGCAGTGGGCATTTCGTTAATAATAATCTGAAAAATGTATTTATGAGACGTCCTGCTGATAAACTCTGGCTGCTTTACTCTCCAAACCTATGCCTGATTTTTGCTTTCATGTCTGCTTCCTTTTGTGTGTGTTACCCGTTTTACCAACTTACTTTTTTTTGTTTTATTTTTTTTTTACGTCTCTAAGCAGACTCATTGCTGTCCCTCTCTCTCCCTTAGCGACAAAATGAGCCCCAGTCACCAGGTGAAATGCTTTGTGACATAACACTCGTGGTCACACAGGCTTAGTCAGAGAAAGCAGCCACCTAAATCCTCTCTCACAAACAACCAAACACATTCAAATAGGTACACACTGACACACACACATGCCGTGGAGAGGAGTGAGAGAGATTAGGAATCCCAAGTATTTATGAGATTTTTTAAAATTCATTTACCTATTCTCACACACACACACACACGCACACCATTTTGCACCCCTTAAAGCGACTGTATTTACAATGACGAGTCAGCAGTTAGTTTAAGCTGGCATGCAGGGTTATGTACAGGCTGACGCACACACACATACACACTTACGGGCCAGCACTGCAGCTTCTTTTGTCATCTTACTCACTTTCTCTGACTAACTCCCGCCTCAGACAGAGGTGTGGTCATCCCCCAGTTCTTTAGTTTGGGCTGGAGAAAAGCGCTCATTGTATGAAAACATTGTAGCGAGAGAACGTCACCCAGTTCTGCTCAAGAAATGTATTCATTTCTGAGGTGGGAAGCCCTTATAGCTAATTCATTCATAGACAATGTATTTACAGTGGGAGAAATAATTATGTGATCCCCTGCGGAATTTATAAGTTTGCTCACATCCAAAGAAATGAATGGTGTTCTCATTTTAATGGAGAGAAACTAAATATTAACCCAAAATCCAGAAAAATACACTACATAAAAGTTATAAAATGATTTGCATTTCACTGAGTGAAATAATATTTGATTCCCAGGCAAATCATGACCTAGTACTTGGAGAAACCCTTGTTAGCCAGCAGCAGTTGGTCAGCAGGTTTGTGCAAATCTCAGGAGGGATTTTGGCTCACTCCTCTTTACAGAAACTCTCTAAAGAGTTACTGCTTGACAACTTGAAGCTTCAGGAAGAAGGTTGTGTGGTGAAGCCATTGTGTATTAGCAGAAAAAACAGAATCACAAAACAGTGTTTCAACCTCCGTGCTTGACTGTGGGGATGCTGTTCTTTGGGACATACTCAGCATTTCGCTTCCTCCAAAGACAACAACTCGAGTTCACGACGCTACTTTTCAGTGCCTGGGCTGATCCACCACCTTTCTTGTGCTCATCCTCACCTATGAAGAAAGATCGTTTATGGAGCCCCAGATCACGGTGATTGCTCGTGGGTGATTGCACCAACAGTTGTAAACCTTCTCACGAAGCTTCTTGCTGATGCAATCCATTTTCTGGATTTCTGGTTGACATTCTGTCTCTCTCCATTAAAATGAAACTACCATAAAAAATAGAGCGTCCATTTCTTTGTAAATGACCAAAATGACAAATTAAACAAGAGATCAAATAATTATTTCCTCCACTGTATGTGCTCAGTCCAGCTTTCTTTTCTTTTTATCCTGTAAATCACACTATTCTTGCATAAGAGAAAATTTGTTTGGGTTACAGCATGACAATTACACCAAAAAAAAACCCCATTGCAATTAAAACTAACATGTTGCCCCATTAAACACCTTTCTATCCCCAGCTGTTTGGAGGTACGCCCTAGTCGACAAGGCTGCGATGACTTACTGCTTTTTTTAGTGTGTATAGCATGTGAATGAAGCACAGATGCTTGAAAAGTTAAAGGCTCTGCTTTTCTTAGGTAGAAAATCAAGAAGAGTACAGACGGCAAAGAGGCATTTAATGTGCGTGGAAATTCCAGAAAGAAAGAAAAAAGGTGGAATTCGCATCAAAATAAAGGAGCAAAACTATAATAATGATAGCAAGGATTTGAGAAATTTTTCAATTGATGCTAGTATCCTACAGCATTACTCTAACGTGGATCACCTCGGATGAAACAATACTATGTTTGTTGTGTATTTGCATCAAGAAATAGGTAAGCTACAGGAATCAACCCCAGATTTCTGGAGTAGCGTTTAACACACTTGCATCTTTATCAACTGTCTATGGACAAATACATCTTCACATAGGACTATTCATTTTTGCACCTTTGTGGCATTATTTATTTTTTCTTAAATGTCGCATGACAAAAGTTTCGATCATTGCTGATTGCTTACGTAGTCAGACATTTTTTGTAGTTTTGTAGAGCTGGCAGTTTGTCTGTTTGAAGCAGCATAACTGGATTAATTAGCCAACCAGAATCCAATAATGTCCTCGGTTTTATTCAGTAAGTTCTCATAATGGCCCACTTTTATGCTGACACACAATGTGATGTGACACAAATTTAAAAATGAGAATTTAAAAGACAATTACAACAAACTGCCAAAAAAGATAATAGGCACAGCACTGGAAATGGTTAAAGATATGAATTAATCACCACTTGAAATGGCCGAGTCCCCAAACAATCCTTTTAAAATCGAGACAAGCTTGTGATTTATTAAGATGAATGCCAGCCACAAATGAATAAGCACGCATCGAAACCACGTACACACGAGAGATTAAGGGTGGGAGAGGTAACGAGAAGAGGCTAAGAGGGTTAATGACTGTCTTCAAAACAAGACGGGCAGGATCGCACTTGTTAGTGCGCGTGCAAACACACGAGCACGCACGCGCTCACACAAACGCGTTCACGGGTCAGCCTGGTGAAAACGCACGCAATAGATTGATGGGCCCGCTGACAATACACCTCTTGTCTTTTCGCTTTCTATTTATGTCATACATGCCTGCATGTCACAAAGTGAGAAAGGTGGAGAGCAGAAGGAAAAGAAATATAAAACAAAGGACGTGCGAGATCGAGGTGGGGAGAACGTGACGGGGAGGGGGGGAAGAGAGAGAGAGAGCGAAAAAAGAGAGTGATAGTATTTGAGCCAAGAGGGTAGCTCTTTGTCTTCCTAATGGAGCCATTACCTCAAGGTGTGTGACCCTAAGGGGTCAGTCTCACACAAACACACACACGGACACACACTCTAAGAGGAAAATATAGATTGTGGTATGAGCAGAACTGCCAAGAGCTGAAGGACAAGCTGAACCACTGTGTAATTTGTATTTTATTATCAGAGGTTTTACTTCCTGATGTTGCTGCCTCACTCCCAAAAATCTGCCCCATAGCACTCCTCCTTTTTAAAAGTGGTCATAAGCAATGGTGCTCCAGACACTGGCTGCTTTTTCACTATTTTGAACTGCATCAAAACTGGACTGAAAATCAGTAAAACAGGTGATGAATCCAAATCTGAAATATTTGGTTCAAGTTGTCATCAGTGTGATTGGAGGAGGTCAGGACAGGAGCACAACAACGAGTGTCTACAGCCATCTGTAAAACACGGTGGAGGCTCTGTCATGGTTTGGTGCTACACTTCAGCCAGTGGTGTTGGGGATCTTGTCCAAACTGATGGACTTACGAACGCACTAAAGTGCCATCAGATTTTAATCCACAATGCAGATCCATTGTCTGATTAGCAACAGCTTAATTTTCCAGTGTGATAATAATCCCAAACACACTGCCAATGCAGTGAAAGCATACCATAGAAAAAACACACAACAGTCATGGATTGGCCTCCCCAGAGCCAACACGTCAACACTATGTCTTCAACAACATGTCCTTCAAGAAGCTGGACAAGTATTCCTGAAGACCACTTAGAGAAATGAAAAGAAACCCTGTCTAGGAAGAACAAACGTGGTCGTAACAAATAGTGACTTTTAACCTTGTCAGAACTCGGTACAAACTCTGGATGTTTGCAGATGTCCGAATAAATCACTGCACCCATCTCCAATTTTTCCAGCGAACTAAAACGAAATGAGGGGCGACTCTTGATTTTTGCACAGTATTGAATTGTCTGTTTTTTTCGTCCATCTACGTTTATCCCCCTCCAAATGTACTGATCTCTCTCCCCACCCACATTACCTCTTCTGTCACTCACTACTTTTCCAGCACTCTTCTTGCCTGTGTCCCACATTACTCTTTCCCTTCATTGCCATCCATTCCCTGCTCACTGCACTGAACTCTACCTAATTTAAAGTGAAAGTCACCTTTTTGTGCAACGAGTTGCTGTCACACACCAACATTATGCATGCACACATACGCACATGTCCAAGGTACTGATATCCCATGTGCGTGTTTATCTACAACAGGACATGAAATGCAATTACATTTGTCCTTGGGAACATTTCAGTCGCTCTCTGTCCGCTTGAGGCAAATTACGTATTCAGCAGTATCACATGAACTGCAAAATATGAGTGTGGGTGTGTGTTTCTGCTCTGTGGTGCAATGACGTTCTTACGGGAACATTACACACTGATATACATACAAGGTCTAGGACATACAGATTACTAATATGAAAATCACATTCATGAAGTACACTGTCTGAATTGAAGGTGGTGTTTAAACATGGAGAAAAGAGGAAAAAAAAATACCACCAACATATACTTTTATACATCAGATAGTAAAAGTAAGAGCAAAGTAACCAGATCTGATGAAGACTCATCAGTAACTGCTACGCTGGCATGTATCTCTCTTATTGTCAGCACTCTGACAGAGTGTAATTGAGGAAAATAAAAACCCCAGAGAAGAGGATCAATTACTCGGTGTACAAGACCGGAGCGATGTTTTCATATTAGAATGATAAAGTGTTGCCCAGAGTTCTGTGCTTTGAGAGGAGAGCGTGAGCGAGGGGAGGCAAAACAGAAGGAGAAAAAGATGAATGGGGAGAAAAGAAGAAGAGACACAGATGGGAGAGGTGAGAGACAGATGCAGTTTTAGTAGCGTTTCCTAATGTGGCGGCATTGTATGTGTTAGAAAAGTCTATTACTTTGTTTTCCAATGTGTGTGTGTGTGTGTGTACATCACAGGAGATTTTGAGTGTCTGAGAGTGAACTGATCTGTATTAAGTTGTAAATTGGAAGGGTGTGATTGCGCCTGCTGCTGTGAGACTCGGTTATCTTTCAGCCTCATCACTGCCAGCGGTCTCTGTGCTCACTCAGAGATAACGCAGGAAACAATGGCAGGCCTAATTCAACTGTGTCCATATACCTTCAATAAGAGCGAGAAGGTAAGAGGAGGGGGAGCAGGGGGACACAAGTGGCCGAGGGACAGAGGAGGGCAGGGGATGGTGAAAAGGAGTGAAGGGATGAAAGTTTTTTAATGAAGACTGGAGGAGTGCAAGTGGGAGCCTCGCAGCTCTGAGTGACTTCAATAGCCTTTCCTCCCTTCCTCAGCCCATTGATGCCACTCAATTAAATTCTAATCAATGGAAAAGCCTCATTATCCCTGCTGCCTACAATGCTGTGGAATTGATCTCAGTCCCCGAGGTCCATCCATACAATGCAAAATTACAAAGTTTTGGTCTGCGGGGCCAGTGTTAGCGGCTGCAGGACATCTACATTCTGATAAGACAGCATATACACACGGCCTTTGCAGAGAATTCAAATCAATTGCCCAAGTCTCTACTTAACAGAGATCCACGAGTTTGACTTCAAACTGCACGTTGTCTCCTCACAAACCTACGATCTCAGGTGGGGTTGCTGTTCTGAAAATTTCAATTTCGATTCTGAAGATGGCTCAAACCACCGCGTAAGCACACATGCAGATGCACACCCAATTCCTTGCACAACTGAAAGTTAAGGGAGAAAGATGTGGCTACTTTCAAGCAGAGACGGGGACAAAAGGTGTGAGGGGGGGAGATCTGTTTGGAAAGCTCCTGCCGATTACCCCAGGGAAGCAGACAGATGATTCGCCACAGAGTCAGAGACAGCCTGACAGCTTTCAAACACACATGCCACACACACACACACACACACACACACAGCAATCCAAAGACTATATCACTACAAACTGAGTAGGTGACTTGAAAGTAATTTACCCCATCTATGCATTACCCACATACAAACTTTTTCCCTTTGTTTTTGTCTCAAAGACACGCGCACACACTGAGAAAGAGCCTGCAAAATGCAGAAGTAAGCAGAAATAGGGAAATAGAAAGGGGCAGGGGGAGCGGGTGTCATCCTATCATAAATGCTCTGGGCCATCCTTTGCTATGAATCTTTCCTGATTCATGTGTTGCACATCTGCTACATTAAAAAAAAAGGAGTCAGAGAGCCTGACCCTCCCATACCATCATTTCACGTCTTTAAATCGTTGAATTTCAGCCCAGAAACACATATCCAGTATTGTGGGAGGAGAACTATTACACTAACTGCTCAATCATTAAATTCTCATTTGCAATCTTTCCTCGTTTATGAGATAAAGAGGTAACCGAGAACACAATTTCTGTTGTTGTTATCGCACCTGGATTATTTGTCAGTTTATGATGGGTACAAAGTTGCTAATTAAATGCTGGGAAAGTCTCCAGCTGGAATGAGCGTTTCTGTGAAGCCATGTGCACAATTATTCTGCTTATGAATGACCCATTTCCTAATTGGCATTACTTTTTGTCCAGACCTCAGGCATCTCTATTGTAATCATTTCCTGGGTAGAAGGTGCTATTTAAATGGCTCCGGTGAAAAGGAATGACAGTCATGCACTCTAAATCCACTGAAAGAGATGGAAGGGAATAAAACACCATAAAAAATTATATCAGTGTAATTTTCAGATTATGCTTCCATGCTGATGTTGCAATCCCAGACATAATACCCGGGCACGTGGCACTGACGCTTTCCACTGTCACATAACAAAGACCTGCTGGAGTCGTGACAAGAAATCTATAGGGAAATTTCATAACACCAAGGATGGCAGGTGTATGATATATCTCACTCCTACCCCCAAAAAGCCAATCTTCCTCCTAACAGCCGAACCATGAAACATATCCAACCGACTGTGGTGCTGTTCTGATGCAAACGCCTGAGGAGAAATACAAACAGCTGCCTAAAATACACGCCGGAGGGTGTTACCAAGACGGCATCAAAGGGAAAGGTTTGCAAGGAAACACCAAGCACCATGACAAATAATCTGACGTCTCCTACCAGCACATTTCATTCACATCATAGGTAACCAGCCAAACATCATAAGGATTTAGATTTTGTAACTAAGACAGCCATTATATGTAACCTTTGTAGAATATTTGTGCATGTCAGCTAAACAAGTTCACAAACATATAACCACAGTGATGTTACAATAGGGGTTTTCTTTGGTTTGGATTTATATATGACATGCGACATGCAAAATCCTCATCACATAGCAATATTTAGCCAGCTGTGCCATTTAACATTAATATTTAATGAACTGGGATCAAATTTCAGCAGCACAAATGAAATAAAAACATAAATAATGCACACACTGCTTAACAAATTGATTTGGCCAGCTGTTATAAAAACAAGAAAATACCAAAGTTTTGGGAAATCTCTATAAAATTAGTTGAAAACTAGAAATCATATTGTTATTCAACAAAAATAGCAAACTGAAGTCAGGTTTGTATACCCAAATTCAACCCGGCACACCCGACTCCTCCGAGAAGTCGGAAATTAATCAAACACGACGTTCGACCACTAAAACAAATGTTTTCACCTTTTTTGTAAAACAGTTCATTTGAAAATTCATGGATAACAACAGCGGTTATATTTTAGGATTAAAAATCTCATTTTGATTAAAGAGCTTGATTAAAGAGATTAAAGTGCACACTGGTGGAAATGTAGAAATGTAAGAACATTGTACGGTCCCTGTAAATATTCCAACACTTAGAAAAACAGTCCACGTTGATGACTATTTTACCAACATCCAGTTCATTCCTGTTTCATTTAGTAAACAGTAGATTATATTCCCGAAACTTGCTGACGCTGCATGGGACGGGGATGTTGTCACAGGCTCATGAGCACTGGAAGCACAATTCAGTTCTAATGTTGCAGCTCAAAGAGGGGGGGGTTAAACAATGTAGCAGAGGTGGAGAAACCCATCCCATCCGCCCCGGTAAATCACGCCCTACCAACACTGATACATATTTCAGCATTCATAATTTTAGATTTGCACCCATAAAAATGTGTACACGATGAAATTAAAACTTAAAAGTTCCTAACTGCTTTAACTTCTTCATCTACATCAGTTTTCTAAACCACTGAATACATATTGATTTTTAGAGGCAAATCTCGCCTTTGGAGCTATATACTGAGAGAGAGAGTAAACAAACACAAGAGAACACTGTAAGCAGCGCTTCTGGGCTGTTGGAGAAGAATGCTAAACAAAACAGCTTTAGCTGGCCTTGCTCTGAAGTGACAGCACTGCAAAGCCATCACTTATGGCTGCGTGCTTGTGTCTGGAAACGGCAATAAATTACAGATAAAATACTGCAGGGATACACGGTTAAATGAGGGATCTTTTAGACTTTATCTGTAGCTAGGTGTGTAAAATGGTGTGTATGAGGCTGTCGTGGTGGATGCATTTCAACAATGAAGACCCATGATCAAATGTAACAGGCAGATATATAAACACATGCAGCTAATATGACTTAAGAGGAAACTGGCCGGCATTGCTTGAAATTCATCAAGTCTTTGTAAAACCTTAACCAGAACTAGTTCTTGCATAACTCTAAACCTTAACCTAAGCCTTACGTTACTGTGACCGTGAAACGTGACATCTTAAATTTATTTGTAGCATTATATTTCTAAATAGAAGTAAAATATCTTTTGAGCCTTGCTCCAATTACTGTTTGTGTTAACAGGCTGATTTCCAGTTCTTATTTCAGTTCTGTGTGTGTGTGTGCGTGCGTGCGTGCGTGTGTGTGTGTATGTGTGGGTGCACCGTTTTTTTTTTCTCTTCTCTGTCACGGCACATTTCTCAGTGGGTGTGCACTAACAATGCCCTCTCCTCCTTGTCAAGGTTGAACTAAGCTAACATCTCAAACACACGCGCGCACGCACACACACACACAAGCTCGCTCACA